>CM016626.1:980772-1002909 GCA_005393395.2 Gossypium australe
ATAACGAGGCAAAACGAGGCAAAGTGTGCAGTGCAAGACGGCACATGTTCATGGAAAATCATGGCGTCGTTGAGGAAAAGGACAGGGCTGTGGGAGGTGAAAAAGTACAAAGGTCCGCATACATGTCTTACCGGTACAGTACCACTATGTGTTCAATGATTTCGAATAACAGTAATATTATATAATGTTGCATTTTAACGTACTTCATTGACAGGTGTAACACAAGATCATCCGAGGATGGATTCAGACATGTTGGCTGATTTAATAATCCCGACGGTGAAGGCCGATCCTAAAACTACAGTGCCGACCTTAATTGGCAATATTCGTAGCCAAATGGGGTACACGCCCTCTTACAGAAAGGCTTGGATAGCCAAGCAGAAGGCGTTGGAAAAATTGCACGGTCGGTGGGACGCTTCATATAATGAAGTGTGGCAGTGGTGTCAGGTGCTGGAGAGGTATGTCCCAGGCAGCACAACAGACCTTGAAACGGAACCGGTGTACTACAACGATCGTCTGCTCCGTGGATGCGCAGTGTTCAAGCGTCTGTTCTGGACATTTAAGCAATGCCGAGATACTTTTACATACTGCAAGCTATTGGTACAAATTGACGGTACCTTCATGTATGGTAGATATACGCATCGGCTATTGCTAGCTGTGGCATAAGACGGCTGTGGGAGAATCCTTCCGATTGCGTTCGCAATAACACCGGGGGAGTCAGCTGATGATTGGGACTTCTTCCTATCTAGGTTAAGGAGGCATGTTTGCCCCCAACCTGACATATGCGTTATATCGGATCGGGGCCCTGGAATACTTGTGGCAATAGAACGCCAGGGAAGCATGTGGCATCGCACACACCATCGATATTGCCTGAGGCATGTCGTATCCAACTACTATGGGCAACATCGATCTAAAAGACAGAAACGGCAAGTGATCGATATGGGTATGAAATATCTATTAATACAATTTCTTTTGAAAAATTCAATTTATTCGCAATTGAAGTGTGGTATGTAATATTCGCTATCAACGTATATTAGCAGGGTATGAGATCAATAAAGACCGTTTTCACGAGATGCTGGCCAGTTTGCGCTCAGATAACGCTGAAGGCGCAAGCTACCTGTGCAATATTCCTTTCGAACAGTGGACACAAGCATATGACGGCGGTCTACGATATGGGCATATGACCACAAACCTTGCCGAATGCATAAATTCTGTTCTGAAAGGAACCCGTCATCTGCCGATTACAGCAGTTGTGCGAGAGACATATTTTCGGTTAGCGGCACTATTTCCGAAGAGAGCAGCGAGTTATAGAGGGCAAATGGAAGGAGGCCATGTATGGAGCCCAAAAGTCTTACAAGAAATTAACCGTGGGAAGGCACGGGCGAACACCATGCACACAGTGTGTCACGACCGCGACAGCCTATGGTTTCGTGTCACGGAGTTTGACAGACCGAACCAAGGTATTCTTGGCGGGCATTATCGTGTACACTTGACAAATAGGACATGCGACTGTGGGATATTTGATGCACTTCATTACCCATGTGCTCATGTACTTGCGGCTTGTCAGAATCTCCGTATTGATCCCATGAGCTATGTCGACGAAGTGTACAAATTAGAAAACATGTACAACGTGTGGAGACACGTATTCCACCAGTCCCAGATGAACGTAAGTGGCCATCGGTATCGCTTGCACCATATAAGCTGTTGCCGGATAGAGAATTGAGGTGCAAACCAAAAGGTCGACCTCCGCGACTAGAATACGCAACAATATGGATATTCGAGAATCGACCAACCAACCAAGTCGGCGGTGCGGGTGGTGTAGGAACCCGGGCCATACATCTGGCTCGTGTCCAAATCGGAATAGTTGACAGTTCTTAGCTTGTTTGTTTCTTGCTGGCTATGTAATTTCTGTTTTTTGGAGGAAAACGGTGAACTTTTATACAATAACTCAAATTTTATTAACTATAAAATAAGTAAATCATTTCTATTTTATCAAAGATATTAAACTAAATTAAAAAAATTAAATTACAAAAGAAATAACATTAAACTCAATTTTATTAAAAAAAAAAAATTATATTGAAAAAAACTAAATTACAACTTCTTATTAAATAAAAATAAAAACAACTTCTTATTAAATAAAAAGAAAAGTAAAAAAATAAAAATTAAACAACTTTTATTAAATATATTAAAACTAAATTAAAAAAAATTAAATTACAAAAGAAATAACATTAAACTCAATTTTATTAAATATAAAAAAAATTATATTGCAAAAAACTAAATTACAACTTCTTATTAAATAAAAATAAAAACAACTTCTTATTAAATAAAAAGAAAAGTAAAAAATAAAAATTAAACAACTATTATGTTATTAAATATATTAAAACTAAATTAAAAAAAATTAAATTACAAAAGAAATGATATTGCCCCAATTTTATTAAATATAAAAAAAATTATATTGCAAAAAACTAAATACAACTTCTTATTAAATAAAATAAAAACAACTTCTTATTAAATAAAAAGAAAAGTAAAAAAATAAAAATTAAAACAACTATTATGTTATTAAATATATTAAAACTAAATTAAAAAAAATTAAATTACAAAAGAAATGATATTTGCCCCAATTTTATTAAGTATATAAAAAATTATATTGCAAAAAACTAAATTACAACTTCTTATTAAATAAAAATAAAAACAACTTCTTATTAAATAAAATAAAAATAAAAATAAAATTAAACAACTATTTTAGTGAAGAAGACTAAATTAAAAAAATAAAAAATAAAAAATAATTTTTTATTTATTAAAAAATTCAAATTAAATTACAAACCAAAAGGTCATACACAACTTTTATTTTAGTAAAGATATTAAAATTAAATTACAAACACAAATAAAAAAACAACTTTTTTTATTCAAAAAATAAAAAATTATTACAATTTAAGAAATAAAAAAGCCCATCCTAATCAATGTTGATGCCGGTGGGAACCAGTGCCACAGTCGGGCGGTCAGCGGTTACGCGCTGGATTCCTCCTTCTTCTAGCTTCCGGCGGGGGTCGTGGAACCTCAGGCGGGGAATCGGGTTCCTCCGGCAGTGGGTCTGGTTCTGGGTGTTGCGATGATGACCCACCTTGATAAAATAATGACCCGGAGGTGTTTGCATAAACCACGGCGGGGGTGACTGCATCCCGTACGGTGAAGGAGCCTGGTAGAAACTACTGCTCCCCGACGGCGCCTCCTGTAATCCCACACCCGAAGTCGGCCTCACGATCGGCTGGCCAACGGGAGTTGTCAGGAACGGACTCGAACCCGGCCATGCATTCCAACCTGGGGTGGGACTAGGAAAAGGAAACATATATGGGTTAGGAGGATACATATAAGGGGCAGGGTACGCACCTGGCATAAACTGTGGATGCTGTGATGTCGGTGTTGGCAGCTGAACGGATGGGCCCGGTGATTGTGTAGGCGCTGTTGATGGGCCCGGTGACTGTGTAGGCGCTGTTGCTGGGCCCGTTTCATCACCCATTCTCCTTGGATGTAAAGGGGCCCGACGTTCCCTTCGCTCGCGAATTAGCCGTCGCCTCTCTTCATCTGACAACAGATACGGCTTGCCATGGATTCTAAACCATGGCATGTACTCCGGCACGCACGCTAACTCAGGAACTATGATCGGTTCCCGGTTAGGTAAAAAGTCATATCGGTTCTCCCACGTCTCGATATGTTCTGACCAAAATCTTGGCCAATCCGTGTGCTGCTGCCGTAAGTCCACTTGTGCTCATCATCGAACACCTCAGGAGGCACGGGAATCGGTTGCCGGCATCCAAATTGCCGCAGAACCCGATCTGACTGGTGCATCTCCACGGTTGAGTAGGTGATTAGCAGGACCTTAACGTGCCAACTGTTCGGATTTTGGAGGAACTCCTCCGGAATTACTGCCCGAATTTCGGGATCCTCGTACGGTGTCCATTGAAACTATATTAACATTACCAAATTATTAGTTATATACATAATACTAGACACTACATACGAAATACTATATTATAATAACGAAATTCGACACTTACTTGTGATTCCGACCGTTGTTCTAATAGGAGCCGTATCCTCAAGCGAGTTAGGTATTCCAACATGACTCCTCCTCGGATGGTTCCACCTAATTAAATAAACTTTTAGCATGCAATTATACTATAAATCTACGACATAATTGTAAAATAAATATTAAATTTACCTCGTTATCAGTGGGAATGAATATGGCTGGTCGAGTCGAGGACGTAAAAATGGAAATCGAAACCATGCCCATGACTGCAGTAGTGATAGGCAACCTCCGATTTTTGCTTTACTCGGCAGTGTCGCCCCGCACATCTCCCGGTATAACCTCGATAGCACGGCAGACCCCCAACTCAATTCACCGGCTGCTCTGAAATCAACAAGTTTCAGGAGCCATCTCAGGTGGACGAGGTTTCTAGAGAGGTCCGGCATCAGATAGCCTCCAATTATCTGAAGTATGTATGCCCGCGCATACCGTATTCTTTCTTCTTCGATCGAATCTTCATTCGGCTCCGGGAATGCGTCTCGTAACCAAGCCATATCGATCCGAGCTCCTTGAATTTTATCCGGAATGGCACCCAGAAGCTCGTAGCATACGGCCATCCAATCGAGAGATGTTACGGACCCGGTGACTACCGACCCGTCCACCGGTAATCCAACTGTAACTGCACATCTTCTAAGGTGATGGTACACTCTCCGCATGGCAAATGGAAAGTGTGCGTCTCGGGTCTCCACCTCTCTATCAACGCGCTGATTAAAGGCGGGTCCAACTTGAACCCCCGGCCTATCGTGGCCACGTGCCAAAAACCGCTTCCCGCAGGTAATTCTCGATCAATTGCGATGGGGGACCAGGCATGTTGCGAATATAACATTGCAACACCCGATCTACAGACTGTTTAAAAAATTATAAAATTCTAAATTAATTAAAATTGCATAATTAAAAAAATTTAATAATATTGAAAAATTAACATTCAAACTTACCATTTTTTTTTGCTCGACGGCAATGTGGTTGTTGTCTAGGCGACGTAATTCCCCGGCCATTGTACTCCGATAAAGATTTAAAAATTTTCCAAAAAATAGATATATTAAAAAATTATAAAGGGATTTTTTTGTAAATAGTAAAGGACTATTTTGAAATTTGAGCGTAAATTTCAAGGGCTTTGAGAGAAACTTGAGAGAAAATTGAGAGCAAATTGATAGAAATTTGAGAGAAAAATGAGAAAGGATTGAAGTGTGAAAAAAATGAAGGGTTGGGGGGTATTTATAGTTTTTTTTCTGACCGTTGGGGGGCCAGCGGTCAAAAAAATTTGACCGTTGCGGCCGAAAGCGCTCCCCCGGGGACGCGCTTTAGGCCGTTTTCCCCTAAAAACGCGTCCACGGGGGCGCGATTTTGGGGAAAATTGCCCTTTCCGGTCAATATTTTGAACCCTGTCCTTTCCGGTAAATTTTGATTTTTTTTGGTATTTTGTGGATATTTGCCCTGGGTTTGGTCCAACTTATAAACATAGTAGGTATTTTTTTCGAGTTTTTATTTATTTATTTTATTTTAAAATTTCTTTATTCATATAAACAAAAAAATAAATATGAAATTATATAATGAAACTATTTTTATATATTTTATTATATAAAATATTTATTTTTCCACCTATATTGTGAGCATGGTAATTGATAAATTCTAATATTATAAAATTAAATAATTATTTTAAATATCATTATTTTTATGTGTGAATATTTCAACTAATTATTTCAAATACGCACACAAAAATATATAATACTAAAATTTTCCACACCCCATGATATGGATGAAAAAAATAAATATTTCACATATAAAAATTATATTTACTAAAAATAATGGTATTTGAAATAATTATTTAAAATATTTTACATATAAAAATAACTATAATCTTTGAAATAATTAATTGATTTTATAATATTAGAATTTATCTTACTCACGTGAAAAAAAAGTAAATATTTGATATATAAAAAATATATCAGAAAAACTAGTTAATGTTCTAAAAAATAAAATACATTAATATGATATATATATATAATATTCATTATATAAATAAGGGAGTTTTAAAAATAAAATAAATAACTTAAATACACCTTGTTTATTAATTAAAAAAATTAATTAAAAAATTAAAAATTCAAACAATATAAATAAAAAAAAACCAAAAGTGAAATCAAATAGTCTTGAAGATTAAATCACCAACCTTTAACAGTCTACCCAGAAAATATAATATATTAATGGAAAGCGCTTTTTGTATAAAAAAACTTTTCAAAACACGGTGTTGCACATTAATAAAAACAATATATTTCCTTAAATAATTATAAAATCAATCTAAATAAATAAATAAATATATTAATATATATTCAAAATTGGCACATATTTATAATTTTGCCTTATGCAAAAGTATGCTATTGTAGATTATATGCATTATTAAGAATTTTAACGCTTAATATTATGTAAAACTAAAGTGGTTAAAATATGCTTGAAGTTTTTTTACTCTTTGTACATTTGAAATTTAGTCCTTATATTTTATCTTTAAAAATGCAAGTTTAATTGTTAATCGTTAAAATTCTTTTATTAAATTTAAGTTAATTATAACGTTGTTTCTGTTACATAGCTATCAAGTGATTTTTTATTATTTCAAAATGTCGCATCAATGAATTAACAAAAGAATTTAAATTACGTTAACAATTAAACCTTAATTTTAAAATATGAAAAGTAGAAAGTTTAGATTCCTAAAAACAAAAATAGAAACTAAATTCTAAATGTAAAAAAAGTAAAGAGATTCCGAGCATATTTTAACCAACTAAATTTGATGGTGATTTCTCATATTTTCGTCTTTTAAGTGAGGGACTAATTGTGTAGTTAATCTTTTTATTTTAAAGTTTAGTTAAATTAGTTTTGTGCGTGTTCTATTATTTATTATTATTACTATTATAGTTTATTTAGAATAGGATTTTATTATTAACTTTTCCAAGTTAATTATTAGAATAAGATGACTATTGATAATATGTTAATTTACATGATTTCTTGTGTTTAATTCGGTTTATTTCTGAATCGATCCCTGCTAAATTAGTTTTTTATGATTTAAATCTTGTCAGGGATGCAATTGGTCAAAAACAAGCTAAAAATGGCCAA
The DNA here is from genome assembly GCA_005393395.2 of Gossypium australe. NCBI lineage: Eukaryota > Viridiplantae > Streptophyta > Magnoliopsida > Malvales > Malvaceae > Gossypium > Gossypium australe. The sequence continues at coordinate 987,953 of CM016626.1, forward strand.
ATTGAAAGACAATCATTGAAATGAGGCCAAATCAAAAAGATGGAGGAAGCCAATGGCACATCAAATATTTTGACTTTGTAAAAGTCAAAAATAGGAAAATCTTTTTTTATTTTTATTTTATTTTAGATTTTATATTAAATTAGTTAGGCTATTTTAGTAAACCCTATGTATATAAATAGGGCCTTTTTGTTCTTAGGAAATCATTACTTAATTCGTTTCCTACTTCAATTTGGAATTGAATTACTTTCTTTCATTTTTCTCTTTCAAATTGGATTGCAATTGTCTTGTTTTTACTAAATTGGGCTAATTGCTTTCCAAGCGCTTTTCTTTCCCATTCTTCACCACCTTCGTCAAGTTACTTTCCAAGTTCACAAAGCATGAACAATTTCATGCTTAACTAAATTCTATCTTAGCCTTAGGCCAGTGTTCTTTCCGGTCGGGAATCGTGAGATTCGTATTCGTTAAAAATCCTTCTAATCGGTATTCACCTTTTTTTCTAAGTATCAGGATAGCACAATCATCCCTTAAGGTTATATTCGATTTCAAGTCAAAGTGCACGTTGGGTTGGAGTCGTGTTTGCTGACAGTTGGAGATTCGAGTCAGCCGTGCTGTATTCGGATTCCTGAGAACAAATCAAGGAAGAAGTGATCGGGTTTAAACGACCCACGCGGTTGAGGCCGTTGATTCGAGTTGGGTTCATCAGAACGCATGGCTACTAATATTCAATCGGGAACACGTGTATCTCGGTTAGATAATCGGTAAGGGTTGGTTTGCAGGACGTACCGGGACCAGCTACGAGAGGAAGATTTGGTGGTTAAGACGTTTTTAATCGCTATAACTAGCTTATCGTTTGGAGGAGAAGATCAATTTTCGAGAATCGATTCTTAACACGAAATTTACCGAGTCTAAGGCTAAGGATTATTATTTCTGTTTGCAAAATTTTGAATTATTTCTCGATTTAATTTATTTTCAATATTAATTAATTGTTTATTTACGCTGATTAGATTATTTACTTTCTATACATTCATGAAACCCTCCGATTACTTGTTATTTTTTTTGCAGGTACGATTGGAGTCGTGGGCACAACTATTGCCACGACTTTCGACACGACGAATATTCTATTCATAAGTGAACACAGAAGTTGATTACGATATTCAATCTCTGTGGACTTGACCCTACTACCACTCTTTACTGTTATTTAGAGTTAATTTAGTAGGAATTATTTTTGGTGATTTCGACGCCCATCAAATTTTGGCGCCGTTGCTGGGGTTTGGAGATATTTCTCTAATTTTGTTTGTTTACCTTATGACCAAATCAAAACCGGGAACTCTAGAGTTTGAACCAGAAATTGAGAAATTGGCCCAACAACTGCGGAAAGAAGCCATTCAACGTGGAAAATGGCCAAATCTCAGATTTGAAACCATATCATACACTGAGGAAATTTTCTCGTTCGACGAACCCAACGAGATGGCTGAACAGACAATATGCCAACTTGCTGCGGCACCTGATGAACAACAACCCTTATGTATAACCTATCCGACAGGAGGAACGCCGTTCGAGTTAAAGTTGGGTTTGATCCATTTACTACGCACTTTTCGTGGATTACAGAACGAGAATCCGCACACCCACCTTAAAGAATTCCATATGGTGTGCACAAGCATGAAGCCTCAGGGAGTAACGAAAGACCAAATCAAACTTCGTGCTTTTCCTTTCTCACTAGCCGACTCTGCTAGAGAGTGGCTATTTTATTTACCCTCGGGATCTGTCAACACATGGTCTGACATGTCTCGTTTGTTTCTTGATAGATTCTTCCATACAGCTCGAGCAGCCGAACTAAGGAGGGACATTGTGGGAATCAGTCAAAAGGACGCTGAATCGCTCTATGATTACTGGGAGTAATATAAAAAGTTGTGTGCAAGTTGCCCACAACATGGACTGACTGAACAGTCACTCTTGCAGTATTTCTATGAGGGATTACTCCTGATGGAAATGAAGATGATAGATGCTACAAGTGGGGGGCACTAGTCAATATGACTCCTCAGAGAGCACAAGAGTTGATTTCGACCATGGCTGCTAACTCTCAACAATTCCGATCGGCTACAGAACCCACAAGACGGGTTAATGGGTTAAATTTTCTATCTCTAGAAGATAAAATTGATAAGTTGACTAATGCTATTCAAACTTTGCTTTCAGATAAAATGAGCCCAGCACGGTTGTACGAAATTTGCGCTAAACTAGACCATCCAACAGACTTTTGTCCGATTTTACATGAGGATTCAACAGAACAAGCGAATGCTGTTGGGAACTTTCCAAGACTGCCCCAGAGGCGATATGGCCCCTACTCAAACTTGTATAATGTAGGATGGAAGGATCACCTGAATCTCAGTTATGAGACAAATCCTCGGTTCAATCAACCTTACCAACAAAGGCCGCCTTAGAATCAACAATTACCGCCCCCAAAGTCATCTTTGGAAGCCATAGTGGAAAGCCTAGCCAATAGTATTAAGAAGTTTCAACTAAAAACTGAAATGCATTTGCAAGAGTTAGATAAGCAAGTGAGCAAGCTTGCGCTCACGGTTAGCCGTTTGGAGTCCCAAGGTAAGCTGACGCCCCAAACTGAGCATAATCCTTGACATAATGTAAGTGCTATGACGTTAAGGAGTGGGATGGTTTTGGAGCCCGTGCCTGGCATGATTCGTGCCCACGACGCTGGTCGAGATGAGAAGAAACTTGACAAAGAGGCTCTAGTAAAGTCAACATCACAAAAACCTTTTACAGTTCCACCTCTGTTTCCCGGAATACTTGTCCAGTGCAAGAAGGAGTGAGAAGAGAAGGAGATCCTTGACACCTTTCGAAAGGTAGAAATCAACATACCTCTTCTTGATGCGATTAAACAAATTCCACAGTATGCAAAATTCTTAAAAGAATTATGCACAAGTAAGAGGAAGCTCCTGGGCAATGAAAATGTGAGTGTCGAAGAAAATGTCTCCGCCGTTTTACAAAGGAAAATACCACCTAAATGTAAGGACCAATTTATGTTTTCCATATCTTGCAAAATAGGTGGTGCCAGCATTAAAAAAACCATGTGTGACTTAGGCGCATCAATTAATGTTATGCCTTTGTCAATTTATAAACTACTTAACACAGGTCCTTTAAAGGAAACAAGTGTAATTATTTAGCTTGCAGATAGATCCGTAGTGCATCCGGAAGGAGTGCTGGAGGACGTTCTTACTAAGGTAAACGAGCTAATATTTCCTGCAGACTTCTACATTATCGATATTGAGGATGACAACTAGGCCAATTCGTCTGCGATACTTCTTGGGAGACCATTCTTGAGTACCGCACAAATGAAAATTGATGTCTGGAGTGGAACACTCACCATGGAATTTGACGGTGAAGTGGTTAGGTTTAGTGTTTATGAGGATATGGGACATCCCAATGATAAGTTACAAATCGTACCTTGCAGGAATGTAGATCTCGATGTTAAGCAAGAGGAATTATCGATGATCCAAAAATCAATACGTGAAGCTGTCATGAAAGCCTCGAAATTAGATTTGAAATCGTTTCCAGAACGTACAAGGATTCCGACAGAGAATAATGCAAACTTGAACAGAGAAGCTCAAAGACACCTCAATCCACTAATAATAGGGGAATCTGGGAAGGGCTTCAAGGATAGTGGCCAAAGGTCGAAACTTTTTTGCAAGAACATTCAAGTGCACGAGATGGAAAAATTAATTCTTAATGAGCCAAACGGATAACATTTATGGTCGTTGAGCTAACGATGTTAAACAAAAGCTCTTTTTGGGAGGAACCCCAAATTTATTTTCATTTATTTAATTTTGAGTTTTAGTAAGATTTAGGTTCTAAATAAATAAATTTTTATTTAATCCAGTGAATTTTCTGTTTTCAGAAACGTAATGGAGGTTATGAATTTTTCCAAAATTCGAATAATGATGGTGGCGTGGGCACGCCGTGCTAAATGTTGACAATTATTTCCCAACGCCGACAACATCGATTGAAACACATGAGGAGTATTCTTAACCTTTCTCTTTGCTTGTTTTTTGAGTTACTAAACTTTATTGCATATAAAACATGCTTGAGGACAAGCATAGATTAAGTGGGGGGGATGAAAATGGTAAGTATGCATAGATGGTTGATTGATTTTGGCTGCATGTTTCTCTTTTGCATATGTTTAGTCTTATACTAGATTTATTCGATAGTTTATTTGATGTTGAGCCTCTCATCTCATTACTTAGTCAGTTTGGACAATTGGGCAACTTTTGAATTAAAGTGTTGAAAGTATCTAGATTAGTCGACATTTGTGTTTTAAGGTTGATTTATGTAACTAGATTTTCCATATAAATTGATTGTTCGGAAAAAAAAATGTTTGCTTGTACATAAATAAATGAATGAATAAATAAAAAAAGGCTCAAGTTATGAGTGAAAGTTTCAAAAACATGACCGAATTGAGTAATCAGGATAGGGTGCTTGGGTTGTCATTTTATCTCGCGTAAAAAGGTCTGAGTGACAAGTCAATAACTTGCAAACATTCCGCTAACCGAGCCTTCAAAAAAAAAAAGAGACTATTTGAACTGAGTAACCGGGATAGGGTGCTTGGGTTGTCATCTTAGTTCGCGTAAAAAGTTTTGACCATGTCTAAATTTTTTACTAAAGTGTAGTTAATTAATAATGCCTTGCAAATTATTGGATTCAAACTCAATTTAATGAAATTATCTAGTTCACATATTTCAATTTTTATGACACTTGCTGATTAAACCATGTGTTCTGAGCATTTATTTATTTTTGCCTATGTTGTTTACATTGAGTATAGATGCGGAAAAGAGGCTCGATTTTTAATAAATTGTAGAATCAATTCTAATGTCTGAAAGAACAACATGCTTGAGGGCAAGCATGAGTTAAGTAGGGGGATTTGATAACATGTTAATTTGCATGATTTCTTGTGTTTAATTCGGTTTATTTCTAAATTAATCCCTGCTAAATTAGTGTTTTTATGATTTAAATCTTGTTAGGGATGCAATTGGTCAAAAACAAGCTAAAAATGGCCAAATAGAAAGACAATCATTAAAATGGGGCCAAATAAAAAAGATGGAGGAAGCCAATGGCACATCAAATATTTTGACTTTGTAAAAGCCAAAAATAGGAAAATCTTATTTTATTTTATTTATTTTTATTTTATTTTATATTTTATATTAAATTAGTTTAAGTTATTTTTAGTAAACCCTATGTATATAAATAGGGGCTTTTTGTTCTTAGGAAATCATCACTTAATTCTGTTTCCTACTTCAATTTGGAATTGAGTTACTCTCCTTTTTCTCTTTCAAATTGGCGTGAAGCATTCTGCTAATTTCAATTGCAATTGTCTTGTTTTTACTAAATTGGGCTAATTGCTTTCCAAGTGCTTTTCTTTCCCATTCTTCACCACCTTCGTCAAATTACTTTCCAAGTTCACAAAGCATGAACAATTTCATGCTTAACTAAATTCTATCTTAGCCTTAGGCCGGTGTTCTTTTCGGTCGGGAATCGTGAGATTCGTATTCGTGCTAAAAATCCTTCCAATCGGTATTCACCTTTTTTCCTAAGTATCGGGATAGCACAATCATCCCTTAAGGTTAAATTCGATTTCAAGTCAAAGTGCACGTTGGGTTGGAGTCGTGTTTACTGACAGTTGGAGATTCGAGTCGGCCGTGCTGTATTCGGATTTCTGAGAACAAATCAAGGAATAAGTGGTCGGGTTTAAACGACCCACGCGGTTGAGGCTGTTGATTCGAGTTGGGTTCTTCAGAACGCAAGGCTACTGGAATCTTCAATCGGGAACACGTGTATTCTGTTAGATAATCGGTAAGGGTTGGTTTGCAGGACTGTAATGACCCAAAATTCACGGGCACCAGAAAAGCGAGTTATAGGGCCTCCGTCTTAGTGAACTGAGTTCGTAAATATTTATTAGGAATATTTGTGAGGCTAGTTTTGTGTTTAATTAGGCTTTAATTAAGTGAATTTAGCTTAATTAAGAGAAATTAGGAAAAAAGGCTAAATTGAATAAGGGGTAAAAGTAGAATTATAGATTAATAAAAAGAAAGGGGGACTGTAACATTCTAAAAAAAGAAAAAAAAAAAAGAGAAATGGAGCATGAATAATGGGAGCCACGGCAAAAGCATGGAAATTTCATACACAAACAAAATTTGAGATAAACATTGGTTGATTTTTTTTATTTTTAAAATTCTTCAAAAGGAATGTGCATAGATGGAGTGCCTATTAAGGTGAAAAGATGACTAATAAAAAGTTACTTTTTGATATAATTAGTGGTAATGATGACTCACCACTAATTAAAATTCCTCATGAATATGCATAATTATTGGCATGGTGGGGTAAACATGAATTTTGGTGATAAGGGGCATGAGGTGGACGGCATGGGAGATGAATTAAATTCTTTAAAATTAGGTGCATTGGCTGAACATTCAGCTCTTCAAATTTGTTTGTAAAAGAAGAAGTCGAAACCTCTTAACCATATCTCTTCTCCCTTCTTACGTGTTAGACATTTCTTCCTTTGGTTGAATTTCGTAAGTGGTTTCACTCTATTCCTTTCATCTTCTTTTCTCCCTAGCCGAAGGTTGGTCGAATATCACATCTTTGCCAACTCATCTTTATCCTTAAGTTGAATCGGTGGAAGTCAGATCTATCATCGTTAAGGTAAGGAATTTCTTCATGGTTTACTTCGATCTCTCATTGCTCGGTTATTTTGCAAATCGGATCGAAGATTATGACTAATCAATTATTTTAGGGATTAAATCAGTTTCTCTTCTCTATTCGTTGACCTTTGGAAGTAGTGGTAAGTCGAAATCCTCTCCCTAAACAACTACTTTCTCTCATCGTGGTATTTTTTTTCTGATCGAGTGTTAAGGTGTCATAGGTGCCGACGATCAAGAAGGTTTAGTCCTTACCGTAATCAGGTGTGTAATCTCACACCTCTTTGAATGTTTGCATAAAATGTTTTGTGAATCGTTAGAAAGACCAAAAAGCTAGAAATCGACATCTGTGACCACTCGACGTACGCATGTTCGAAGTGGTAATCGTATTTTGCAATGAAACAGTTTTGGTTAGCAGCAGTAATGTGGATTTGAAAAATCACCAAAAATAGTGGAAATTGAATTAGAAAGTGAAGGATATATGGATTGAAAGATAATTGAGTCTATTTTCTTATAAAAGAAACAGAGAAAGCAAATGATTAGTATATTTTGAGATTTTTGGATTTTTGTGAGACTGGTTCAGAGTGATTTCGAGATCCCTTGTTCTGACTTGGAAAAATCATTAAAAATTGATAAAAAATAATTTTGGCACATAATTTATATGGTTAGATTCCTTAATGAGTCTATTTTTATAATAAACAAACTAGAATATCATTCGAATTCTGTACAAAATGATAATTAAATGTTAATAAAGAATGGTCGAAATTACCAGACATTAGAAAAGGGGAGATTTTGAGGAATAAACTGTACTAAATGGCTAGGCCAAAAATTCTGGAAAATTTATAGTAAGAAGATATATGAGTCTAGTTTCAAGGAAATTTTACGGATCTAGATTTCGAGTTTTCTAACTCGATTTATGCTCAATTTAGCCAGTATGATGCAGATGGACAGTTTTAAATTGTTATGCCCAAATTAGTGGTTAAGTTGGATTGCAAAAATTACCGAAATACCCATAGAGGGTAAATTATCGAAATTCCCTTGGGTTGCGAGATTACCAAATTACCCTTAGTGGGTACGATTGCCGAATTGAGATAATTGCTATATGGGCCAATTTGATAATTTGCTAAATGGGCCAATTTGATAATTTGCTAAATGGGCCAATTTGATAATTTGCTATATGGGCCAATTTGATAATTTGCTATATTGGTCAAATATGTTATTTGATAAATGGGCCATATTGATATGTGACAAATGGGCCAAATGTGTTATTTGATAAATGGGCCATATTGATATGTGACAAATGGACCAAATGTGTTATTTAATAAATGGGCTATATTGATATGTGACAAATGGGCCGAATGAAAATGCATACTATATATACATGATTTGCATGGGTTGGGATTTTGATGAAGAGAAGTTCTGGTAGCTTTGCTACAAAATTCTGGTGGCTTGTCCACAAATTGATAAATGGCTTAATGCTCAGTTTGAAATATGGCTAAATGCCCAGTTTGATTTATGGCTTAATGCCCAGTTTGGTGTGTTGGCGGGGTGGGTGACTAAAGCTCCCCACAAGTGTGCTGGTTGGTACGGGTGGTGTGTAGCGGATGGAAATTAGGTTGGGTTGGGATTTGCATATCACTTGCATATTATATGTTATTTTTAATGGGCTTAGATCCAAATAATTGCTTAATGAGATATTGGCCCAGTGGTCAATGGTAAGTGGGTTACACACTGAGTTCTAGTAACTCACCCCCTTTCTCTTAACCCTTTCAGGTAATGCTCAGTGACGTGGACTTGGGCCATGGATGACTCGGTGGGGGCCATACTTCTGAAATGGTGTTATTAAACTTTAAATTTCTATCTTCGTTTATTTTATTATTTTGCTAATTTGGTTTAAGTTGTAATAAGGCCTCTGAACTATTTTTTTTTTTATTTTTGCTTTATGGTTGGAATGTTTTTATTATTTTTCTTAAATTGTTTAAAACGAAATTTTTTTTCTTCTAAAAACGTAAATAAGGGTTTTCCGAAATTGATTAACAAATGGATTTCAAAATAAACATTAACTCGAACATTCTTTCAAATTATTAACGACATTTTCAAAAGTCGCGGATTTAAAGTTCAATTCCTTGATTTGTGATTCATCAATCAATCTCTCAAAATTCTTGTATTTTATCTACGTTTCCGCAATATTTCAAAATGCTTTTGCAACTCTATTTCAAAGGTCACATTTTCGTAAATCGTTTATTTCAAATATGCTTTCACAACCGAAAAGGGTTATTAAAGTTAATTATGTTTTCACGTATACACAATTGCTTAATTGTTTTGGGTTTTAACAAAGAGGCTGAAATTCTCCAACAAGTTGTTACAATTGCAATAGATGGTTTTGAAAAACACTTCCATGTGGCACGCTAGATTCGGGTCTAACTTCTAGGCCGGGTTTGGGGTGTTACATTTAATGGTATCAGAGCCCGGTTCAAAACTCGATTGTGGTCTGGGTTCAAAAATATTTATGGTGCAATACTGTTTTGAATTATAGAACTTATATTTTTAAAAAAAAAGGGGGGGTAGTATGGCACCACGAGTATCCGGCACCAAGTCAAGTAAGTGTATGTGAATTGAATAATTCTTATATTGTGAAATGACTATAGGAACACTCTAGAACTTTTAATTTTAGGTGTTGAAATTATAGAGATTGAGACTGTAGGACGCGTTTACGAAAACAACTCTATCTCTTATATCTCATAAAATATCGTTAATAAATACTGAAAAAGTATACTGATTCATAAAACTTGTAATCAGATTAAACTGAAATACCCAATATGAGCACTAGAGGACGTGGACGTGGACGTGGACGTGGTAGACGTGGCCGTGGTAGAGGCCGAGGTGCTAGGGTTGTGTCTGAAGCAACGGGACATATACCAGAAATGGACACACCTGCATCACCCGGAAGTGAGACTGGATCACACGACCACATGAGAGAGGACATTGCCTTGACCCAAGCAATGTTACGAGTCCTAAAAAGGGTTGCTGGGGCTAGAACTGGGCCAGCAACTCGTGGATCAATATCGGAATGACTTAAATCAAGTGGTGCCGAGGTTTTTAGGGGTGTCTCCGGTGTAGCTCCAAATGTAGCGGAGTATTGGCTCGAGGCAGTGGAGCGAATCATTGATGATTTGGAGTGCACCACCAAGCAGAAACTAAGAGGCGCTGTGTCCTTGTTGAGGGACGAGGCATATCAATGGTGGCTCACTGTTCGAGAAGGCACTCAAGCTGAACTTGTTACTTGGGATTTCTTCAAGACTGAATTCCAAGGAAAGTATGTCAGGGCAAGTTATGTGGATGCCCGGAGGAAAGAATTCCTGAATCTGGTTCAAGGAAATAAGTCGGTGGCAGCTTATGAGGCAGAATTTCTACGCTTGAGCCGTTATGCTCGGACAATTGTGCCAACCGATCATGAGCGCTGTGTACGTTTTGAGGATGGGCTGAATGATGAGTTGCGGGTACTGATAGCCCCACAACAAGTAAGGACTTTTGCCAATCTTGTGGAGAAAGCCAAAATAGCTGAGGAGGCTAAAAACTCTGCACGTCAGAACCGAGACAGAGGTAGAGGCAAGAGGGACTTCAGGTATTCGGGTTCCACTAAAAGTTTTCAGAAGAGGCCTAGGAATGATGAGCCAGCCCAAGCTAGAGCACCTGCTGTTAGAAATCAGATTCAGCCGTGTCCTGATTGTGGGAAACAACACTCAGGTGAATGCTGGAAAAGAACTGGTGGGTGTTTCAAATGTGGTTCTAAGGACCATCAGCTTAAGAATTGTCCTCGAAGGACTGCTCAAACTCAAGAAGCTCGTAATCATGATGCACAGCCAGCTAGAGGCACGCAACAACCACCGAGAGGCTGTGGGCCAGGTCGAGGTGGTAATGGCGGTGGTCGTGGTCAAGGTGCACCTGGTAGAGGTAATGGTTTCAGAGGTAACGCGGAGGCAAGACAGCCGAGGTTAGTCTATGCGGTCAGGCGTCGGGAGGATGGCGATGCACCTGATGTAATAACTGGTACGTTCTTCATCTTTGATGTACCTATTACTGCTTTGATAAATATCGGATCTACCCATTCATATGTTGCTAGTGCTATATCTGGAAACCTGAATATTAGATCTGAGATTTCCGATAGAGAGATGACCGTAATTAGTCCTTTAGGACAGTCGGTAATCGTGAATAAATTGTTTAGAGACGTGCCTTTAGAAATTCATAGAGAAATATTTCTCGCGGATTTGATGGAACTGCCTTTCGACGAATTTGATCTTATTTTGGGCATGGATTGGTTGGTAAAACACCGGGCGCAATTGGATTGTGCTGCAAAGCGAATGTCAATAAGGACTTTGGAAGACAAAGAAGTAGTAATGATAGGCGAACGAAGGAATTACCTGGCAAATTTGGTATCTACTTTAAAGGCAGAAAAGTTGTTGCGGAAAGGGTATGGAGCGTTCTTAGCCTTCATTAGTACTTTGGATGCCAAGGAATTATCGGTAAAAGGTGTGAGAACGGTGAAAGAATTTTCAGATGTTTTTCCCGAAGAACTACTGGGTTTACCTCCAGATCGGGAAGTAGAGTTTGGCATTGAGCTTTTGCCCGGAACGACTCCGGTGTCCATTGCTCCTTATAGAATGGCGCCGAAGGAGTTAGTGAAGCTTAAGGCTCAAATCTTGGAGTTGTTAGATCGGGGATTCATTCGACCGAGTGTGTCACCATGGGGAGCTCCTGTCTTGTTCGTCAAGAAGAAGGATGGGTCGATGCGTATGTGCATTGATTATAGGCAGTTGAATAAATTGACGATTAAGAATAGGTATCCATTGCCGAGAATCGATGACCTGTTTGATCAATTGAGAGAAGCTTCAGTTTTCTCCAAGATTGATTTGAGATCGGGTTATCATCAACTCAAGGTTAAAGAGGCGGATATTCATAAGACGGCATTCCGAACTCGTTATGGACATTATGAGTTTTTGGTTATGCCGTTTGGTTTGACCAATACACCAGCTGCATTTATGGACATGATGAACCGAGTCTTTCAACCCTATCTAGACCGGTTCGTAGTGGTGTTCATAGATGAAATCTTGGTATATTCAAGGAATGAAGAAGAGCATGACTCACATTTGCGCATTGTGTTGCAAATTTTGCGGGATAAGCAACTTTATGCCAAATTCAGTAAATGCAAATTTTGGTTGAAGGAAGTGACTTTCTTGGGGCATGTGGTGTCAGCCGAAGGAATAAGAGTTGATCCTCGGAAGGTAGAGGCTGTGTTGGAATGGAAACCACCGAAGTCAGTGGCTGAAATTCGGAGTTTCCTGGGGTTGGCTGGTTATTACCGGCGTTTTGTTGAGGGGTTTTCATTGATTGCTGCACCCCTAACTAAGTTGTTGCGAAAAGGAGTACCGTATGTGTGGACCGATAAACAACAAGAAAGTTTCGAAAAACTGAAAAAGATTTTGACGGAAGCGCCAGTACTGATTCAACCTGAGGCTGGAAAAGAATTTACTGTTTACTGTGATGCGTCACATACGGGTTTAGGATGTGTTGGTAAAGTAGTAGCTTATGCATCTCGTCAGTTAAGGCCGCACGAAGTCAATTATCCTACTCATGATTTAGAGTTGGCTGCGGTAGTTTTTGCTTTGCTTTGGAGGCACACATACATGTACGGCGAGAAGTCGATCATTTACACGAATCATAAAAGTCTAAAGTACCTTCTTACCCAAAAGGAGTTGAACTTAAGACAGCGGAGATGGATAGAGCTGTTAAAGGATTATGACTTCTCAATCGAGTATCATCCTGGAAAGGCTAACGTGGTGGCAGACGCGTTGAGTCGTAAGGTGATATCGGAGTTGAGGGCAATGTTTGCGCATCTTAGTTTGTATGAAGATGGCAGTTTGCTAGCAGAACTTCAGGTGAAGCCTATGTGGTTAGAACAGATCAAGGAGAAACAGTTATCAGATGAAAAGTTGGGTCCTTTATTTCATCAAGTTGAAAGTGGTGTAATAAGGGATTTTGGATTTGATAAGGATGGAGTACTGTGTTTTCGCGGAAGAATTTGTATGCCCAAGGATTCGGATTTGAGACAAATGATTCTGCGAGAGGCGCATAATAGCCCCTATACTATCCACCCTGGAGGAAGTAAGATGTATCGAGATCTCCGTGAACAGTATTGGTAGCCAGGGTTGAAACGGGAGGTTACTGATTTTGTGAGTAGGTGCTTAACATGTCAGCAAGTGAAGGCAGAACATCAAGTGCCGTCAGGATTGCTGCAACCGGTAAAGATTCCATTATGGAAATGGGAAGAATAACGATGGACTTTGTTAGTGGGTTACCCTTAACGCCTACTAAGAAATATTCCGTTTGGGTAATAGTGGATCGGTTGACGAAGACTGCCCATTTCCTACCTGTTCGTACAGATTACTCATTGCAGAAGTTGGCCAAGTTGTACATAGCAGAGATTGTGAGGTTGCATGGGGCACCAGTGTCTATTATATCAGACAGGAACCCTAGGTTTACATCACGATTTTGGAAAGCTTTGCATGAGGCTTTGGGAACAAAGTTAAACTTCAGCACAGCTTTTCATCCTCAGTCAGATGGTCAGTCAGAAAGAGTAATCCAGATTTTGGAAAACATGTTAAGGGGTTGTGTGATTGACTTCAGAGGTAGTTGGGAGGATTTTTTACCGTTGGCAGAGTTTGCGTATAATAACAGTTACCAATCGAGTATCCAAATGCCACCCTATGAGGCGTTATATGGGCGCAGGTGTCGTACCCCTACTTGTTGGACTGAATTGGGGGAACGACAGTTTTTGGGTCCTGAATTGATTTCTGAGACGGAAGAAAAAGTAAAGGTGATTCGAGCACGGTTAAAGGAAGCTTCGGATAGACAAAAATCTTATGCGGATCTGAAGCGTAAGGATATTGAGTTTGCGGTGGGAGATCAGGTATTTCTAAAGGTCTCACCTTGGAAGAAGATTTTGAGATTTGGATGAAAGGGCAAATTGAGCCCAAGGTTCATCGGGCCTTATCGGATAGTGAAGCGTGTGGGACCAGTTGCCTATCAGCTTAAGTTACCTCCGGAGTTGAGTCAGATTCATAGTGTTTTCCATGTTTTTATGTTGAGGCGTTATCGATCGGATCCGTCTCACATAGTACCGGTAGAGGAAGTGGAGTTAAGACCTGACTTGTCTTTTGAGGAGGAACCAGTACAAATTTTAGATCGAGATGTAAAGGTACTAAGAAAGAAGTCAGTACCGTTGGTTAAGGTTCTATGGCGTAATCATAGAGCGGAGGAAGCTACGTGGGAGCCTGAGGACACAATTCGGCAGCAATATCCTCATCTCTTTTAGTCGGGTAAATTTCGAGGCCGAAATTTCTTTAACATTCTAAAAAAAAAAAAAAAAAAAAGAGAAATGGAGCATGAATAATGGGAGCCACGGCAAAAGCATGGAATTTCATACACAAACAAAATTTGAGATAAACATTGGTTGATTTTTTTTATTTTAAAATTCTTCAAAAAGAATGTGCATAGATGAAGTGCCTATTAAGGTGAAAAGATGACTAATAAAAAGATACTTTTTGATATAATTAGTGGTAATGATGACTCACCACTAATTAAAATTCCTCATGAATATGCATAATTATGGCATGGTGGGTAAACATGAATTTGGTGATAAGGGGCATGAGGTGGACGGCATGGGAGATGAATTAAATTCTTTAAATTAGGTGCATTGGCTGAACATTCAGCTCTTCAAATTTGTTTGTAAAAGAAGAAGTCGAAACCTCTTAACCATATCTCTTCTCCCTTCTTGCGTGTTAGACATTTCTTCCTTTGGTTGAATTTCGTAAGTGGTTTCACTCTATTCCTTCATCTTCTTTTCTCCCTAGCCGAAGGTTGGTCGAATATCACATCTTTGCCAACTCATCTTTATCCTTAAGTTGAATCGGTGGAAGTCAGATCTATCATCGTTAAGGTAAGGAATTTCTCATTTACTTCGATCTCTCATTGCTCAGTTATTTGCAAATTGGATCGAAGATTATGACTAATCAATTATTTAGGGATTAAATCAGTTGCTCTTCTCTATTCGTTGACCTTTGGAAGTAGTGGTAAGTCGAAATCCTCTCCCTAAAACAACTACTTTCTCTCATCGTGGTATTTTTTTTTCTGATCGAGTGTTAAGGTGTCATAGGTGCCGACGATCAAGAAGGTTTAGTCCTTACCGTAATCAGG
>CM016626.1:1002922-1172253 GCA_005393395.2 Gossypium australe
AAGCATTATTTGAGATGGAACCTGATAATGCCGGAAACTTATTCTGCTCTCGAATATATACGCTGCGAATAAAAAGTGGAGGAAGTTGTAGAGCAGGAAAGTTTCTTAAAGAAAATGTGGTGAAAAATGAAAAGGGTAAGAGTTGGATTGCAGTCAAAGACAAGGTCCATAAATTTATGGTTGGAGAGATAAATCACCCAAGAATTGCTGAAATTTATTCCAAATTAGATAGTTTGGTGGAGGACGTGAAAATACTTGGTTATAAAGTTGAGACTGAACATGAACTTCATGATGTGGAAGAGAGTAGAAAGCAAGAACTTTTGAAGCACCATAGTGAGAAACTAGCGCCTTAGTTTTGGGCTGCTTAGCCTACCTGCTAGTGCCCCAATAAGAATAATGAAGAATCTCAGGATTTGTGGGGATTGTCATTCTTTTATGAAACATGCATCTAGCAGCACGCAGAGGGAAATCATTGTTAGGGATATAAACAGATTCACCATTTTAGAAAAGGTCGTTGCTCTTGTAGTGATTTTGGTGATCTATTTTCTCTAGTGTCATGGCCAGTTCTGGTATTACCAAGTTTACTCGTTTAGACACTCCATCTACTGTTTTGAGATGAGTGTGGGAGACAACATGTCAACATCCGGCAGCATTTTGGTGCAATAGGACTGCTATTTTGCAGTTTTGGCTTTCTCCTCCATCGTTATTTATGGTCAATATGTATCGCAATTGACTGTAATAACATTCATTATGTCCCACAAGCCACCGAAGAGACTGAAAATTCGTCCACAATGAAATTCCTTGCTATGAACCTTCTCGGCTGTGGAGCAATATGACTTTGGTTGACTTGGTGAATGGTTATCATAAATATCTACATCATGATTCACCTGTAGGTAATATATGTTTATTTGTCGTTTGAATTTCTATTTTCATTTCAAATTATTTCAGAAGGGTCTCTTTTCTTACTGTTGCCATATCCCTCTCTTTGGCAGGTTATTACGTACTTTTGCTTCTTATGCAAAATGCAAGACATAAAGGAATATTGATAAGTGTGTATGTTCATCTCAATTGGAAATGTTTATGTAACCCTTCATTGAATTTGGGCCTAAAAGGGCTTCAAATCCACCTTCTCAAATATGGCCTTCCAATAGTATGTAGTTTCAGCCTCCGGTTCTGGATGAGTCTTCCTTGGGGTATCTACTATCTTTTAATTTCAGCCTCTAATTTAACCAACACCCTTTATCCATAAGGGGGGAAAATGAAAAACAGCAACAACAAGAAGGAAAAAACAGAAAATCTAGCTGAACAAGTCTAAAGTGGAGATGAGTTGTAAGAACTTCCTTTTATACACAACCTGGCTCATTATATTTATAAACCCTTCAGTCGAATGGCCTGAGTCCAACTCGATCACCACACCAACACCAACACCATGGCCCGAACAATTCCATGCACTTCTTTGCATGAAATTGTCCTCTGGGGTTCACCAGATCACTGATCTCTGGTATGACTGGCCAAAAGGTCGCAACGTAAATCTGCTGCAGAAGCAGCTTGGGGTTTATATGTACGATGTAGAGTGGAACAATGGAACCTCCTTTTACTACACAAAGGGCATCAATGGAACATGCCAGACCATTGAATTTGGAGTTGGGATTCCTAGGCCTGATTTCCTCGATGGAGCTAACTATTTGGGAACTCAAGTCAAGGATGGGTTCCTTTGTAATATGTGGGAGAAAGTAGATTTTATTTGGTACTATGAAGATGTTGCTACTAAGAGGCCTGTTCGATGGGATTTCTATGATGGTAAGTACATATGGTTATTAGTTTATTCAGAGATGATGCGAGATATAGACTGAATCAATATGGCAAATTTTCAGGAATAATTACACACGTGATGACATTTGAAGCTGGTGCAACTGCCAGATTCAGTGGTTCAAGCACCTCATTATTGTTTCACTGCCAAGCCCAAAAGGGAAGATGTGTAAATTTTGCATCCCAGAACTCGATTCAGTAATTGATACGTATATATGACTTTATCCGATATCTTGAGAATAGGGTTTGAATTTCTTGCTCAAAATTATACGTACAATTTAATTGTGTGAACTAAATCACTAATGATAGTCTGTCTATCAATCAAGGAAATTCATGTCTTTGCACCGTTCGTACTTACAGGTTTTGTTTGTGTTTTATTTACGCTTTATTGAGAATATAAGGCACTTCGATAAGCTTTTCCTAAATAATTATCACTCGTTAATTACGATTTTTTATCATTCTAAAACTTATTAATTTATTTATAAAATTATTTTTTAAAATCTTTTAATTGAATTAATGTGATTTTGACTTGCTACTAAATTGTTCTATAATTTATACTATTAATAAAATCTTAATAAATCTTCGATTGAGTGAGTGTCATGAGTCGACCGGACACTAGTTAGTAAAATTACGAAAATACATTTTAATAATTAAAATAAGTCATATTATTTGAGGATATTTTAATTTTTTTTTCCATTTCAACAAAAACTAATAAAAATATACAAATGGTGGAATTTAAACCTGCACCAATTATATTAGTAAAACATTAAATTTACCACTCAACCAAGCTTCATTTTATTATGTTTTATACATTTTTATTTTGATATGCACAATATATTATCTTCATCAGTTATATATTAATAATATTGTTAATTGAGTTGGTGTGACAAATCAACTCGACACTAACTCACAATTGATGGTAAAACCAAGATAAATAATGTATTGCATTATATTGTTTAGCTGATATATTTATGTGTTTAAATTTCGTTTTACTCATATTTAATCTAATTTTTTTTATTTTAATACCGTACATATTTCATTCGTTATTATGATTACTTAGTTTCAAATCATATATTTCATTATTTAATAATTGTAGTGCATTTAGTGTTATTTATCTGATGTATTTGTGTGTTTAAATTTCGTTTTACTCACAGTTTAATCTATTTTTTTTATTCAATACCGTACATATTTCAAACCATATATTTCATTGTTTATTGTATGTTATTTTTAAACATATATTTATACTCTAAATCTATGATTTCCACACAAATACATGTGTGATGGAATTTCTAATATAAATAAGGTATATACATAAAAGATAGATTAACCTCACATAAACATTCATGGTTGTTTTTCATTTCAGGGAGATATATTATTTAAAAATAACACTTGTAACTAATAATACGGTGAATGTATGTGAAAGATCCCTGTATTATAAGAAACTAATTAAATTAGTCTTCTTACTATTAAATAAATCAATTTAGTCCTTATATTATTTAAAAGAATCAAATAAAGCCAAATTAGAATGAAGTTAATATTTTTAAAGTTTTTATAATTCTATAAATGGAATTTTTTGTTTGGAATTGAATTGCAATTGAAAAAAATAATTTTCAAGACTTTTTTATATAGTGAATGTTAGATCCATTACAATTTGGACGTATTTGATTCCTTTTAATAGTAGAGGGACTAATTTGATTCAGTCCTATAATACAAGGACCTCCCAGGTACTTTAACCCTAATATTGCCCAACTGCAGCCGTTATATTTCCCTCCCAAATTTCAAGGACTGCAGTCTAGCTGTAACCGCGTCAGTAACTTACAAAATACGATGAATTCCCAAAAAGAAATGACGTGGCCCCAATCATCTATTTGCTGCACCAGCTCCATCACCCGCATAGTATAATACCCCATTTTTTCCATCTTTTGTTGCTTCGCTCCTTCTTGTCTCCATTTCGATCGATTCCCAGGAAATAAATTAGAAAAGCGCCAAAAGAAAGAGAATAATTTACAGTCTTTGCAATTATTCACCCTGTCTATTTCTCGAGTTTTCAATTTCACCGCACTCGGGATCTCAACTCTTCTTGCAAGCAGGCCCTCTCCTTTTGTACAGGGAGGAAAAAGAAGGGGTGCTGCTTTGCAGATCGGATCCAAATTTCATGCACTGAGAGACCTATTTTTCTATTTAACGATAGGGTATACTGTTTACAAAAATGTTCTCTAATCTGTTTGGAAACGGGAGGCTCGGATCCTTGTTCTCGGCCTTGACAATGCTGGCAAACCACCATTCTCTGTATTATATCGCTTCCTTATTATGTTTTAAGTGACTTTTATATTGGGTTTTATTACATGGGCATTTTCCGTTTTCTTTTTTTAATAATTCCATGGTTTTGGTTGCAGATCGACTCCAGATGGTGAAGTTGTCTCGACAATTCCAGTAGTGTTCCTTTTTTTTTTTTTTTTTTTCAATTTTGTTTGTTTTAAAGGGAATTATTTAGCATTTCGATGTATAAGGGAGAAGTAAGTTAATATTTGCAATTAAGAGATCAATGGGTTTCTCTTTATGTTTAGAATTGTTATTTGATTACTTTGTTCTTGATGGTGCAGCAATTGGATTTAATGTCGAAACAGTGCAGTACAATAACATCAAATTTCAAGTGTGGGATTTAGGTATGCCGATCGCTACTTCTTGATCTGGATCTTTAAACATGTATAGTAGATTTTTTATAGTAATGTCCTGAAAGTTTGATAATATTTTCTTATCGATTTGATTGTTTGAAGGTAAAGAGATGGCGAAGTTCATAATTTCTTATATCAAAGGCTTGAGATAATGCCTGTTATTGTAAATCACAACTGCATAAAGTAGCTTTAATCCGCAACTTACATGATTCTTTTGCCTCTTGTCGATCTTTATATATCTGTTCTTGGTATTTCTTCCGTAAAACCATCATAGTAGCAGCTTTAAGCAATTACAGAACTGATCACTCTTTATCATCAAAGCTTTACTTTTCCAATACTGGATGAAATATGATATTATGTGGGATATCTCTGTCTCTAGCTGCCAATCCAAAAGCTATTTCTGCAACTTAAGGTTCTTCTTTTCTGATTCCAAGTTTGCTGTTATTCAAAGCCACTGAACTTCGTCAAAACTATATAATATTAAGTTGTGGAATTTAATGCGTAGTATTAGACTGAAATGTATTCATTTAATACCTTGTTCTGCAATTTTGCTTTTTTATCATTTGGAGCTTAATATTTTAAACAAGTGATGTCAATTTCTTGTCTTGATAACATCTTTATTATTTACTGATGCAGGTGGACAGACAAGTATCAGGTAACTTTCACAAACATGCATTGTTTTTATATTCCTTCATTATTTACTAATATTCTGCTGACCAGTGGCAACTTCGAAATAAGATGTTTGGTTTCTGGAAGCTCTATGTAAGTTTGTCTTTATGAGTCTGCTCTGGCCGCTTAGAAATTTAATTAAGCTAATAGTTTTTGCTCTCAAACTTATATGACATCCTGTGAGTTCTTTTAAGTTGTAAAAGAGGTGTATGTCTTTATTCAGTTCATGCCAACATCTTATAGTTAAGGTGTCTGCATAATAAAGGATCATTTTAATGCATTGGTTGTAAGTTTTTTCAAAGTTAGTTCATAGACTTTCAAGGGTATTTTATGGATTTTCAAAAAAAAGGTATTTTGTGACTGGATATAACTAGGAGTTTTTTTTTTTTTTTTTTTTTTTTTTTTTTTTGCATTATTGCTAAAAATGAACTTCTTTAGAAGCCACAAATTAGGCTATCTTATTCACTCTGTGTTTTAGGGAGACCAGGAATATGAGCCTAGATTTTATAACTATTGTTATTAACAATCCCATGGCTATAAGTGAATTTCCGTTTCTTTTTACCTTTAGAACAAACTACTTTGAGTCTGTCATAGCATTTCAATGTTGTATTCATGGGATGCCACTGGTTGTACCACTTTTATAATTAGGACTTGGGATTTAATTTATTAGCGTTATTCCAGGTTATCTCAATGTCTAAAAGTGTTGAAATAAAATAAAAGTTTACACCTATGCTTTCGTGTGTTCATGACAGACAAAAAGATTAATCATCCTATTCAATTTTAGTATATGGTTCATATTTGTTCCCGTATTCAATAAAACGGTGCTTTTAGTATAGATCAGCCTAGTTTCTTATTTCATTTTGCTCCACAGGCCATATTGGAGATGCTACTTCCAAATACTCAAGCTATAATCTATGTTGTTGATTCAAGTGACACAGATAGGCTGGTGATAGCTAAAGAAGAATTTCATGCAATCTTGGAGGTAAACCCATCAAGATGTATTTTACTAGTTTTCCTCTTCTTAAAAACTTCCTAAAACCTTGTTATGGTATCTTATAAAATTCCATACATTGAAGATGATATATAGATTACTATGCAGGCGGCGGTAACATTGATCTCATGGTCCACTGTAGTAACGTTTGTATTTTAGAAGTTTGATAAAAAGAAAGAATGTTACATGAAACCTTCTTTCTGCTCCCTAGAATGTGATGATGACTTGTTTATATGTCTGTAACCAACAGCGCGTACTTGGTGTTTACAATATCCTACTTCATTTGTCAATGCTTGTTTTATGTATTTCATTAATGCTTCTTCTGGACAAGTTTCAAGTGTGAATCTTTTACAGGAAGAGGAGCTAAGAGGGAGCAGCAGTTCTTATTTTTGCAAATAAGCAGGTGGTACATTTCCTTTTTCTTGTTCAAGTATTGTGAAACTTTTTTCTTCGTCTTATTTTAGCCAATTGGCATTGCGCAAGAGCTGATCATGTGCACATTCTTGGTGTATACAGGATCTTCCAGGTGCACTTGATGACGCTGCAGTTACAGAGTCTTTGGAGTTACACAAGATAAAAAACCGACAATGGCTATTTTTAAAACTTCAGCACTAAAAGGGGAAGGTCTTTTTGAAGGCTTGGATTGGTAAGTTTCATGTCTCACATGTAATTCATGTTATCCTTGAAATACTTGGCAAAATTGCTTTGCAGCCTATGCTATGATGAGATTCATTGCATGTATTTATAAGTAAGACCTTCAAAGTGATTTATGCTCGTGTTCTATGCATCTTTCGACAATAGAAACTAGTTTTAAAGTAAATCTATCCACTCCTTGAACAAATCATCTTTTAAGTGGTAGAATGCTGAATCATTTGTTTATGCACATCGAGTTGTTCATCATCAAAGTAAGGGATCTGTGAACCTATTTGATCATCCTCTGTAAATCCTAAAGGAAATTAATTTATTGGTCATCATTGTAGGTTGAGTAATACAATTAAATCCGGAAGCGGCTAACTCTTAGCATGAAGAATTTGAAGCATTGCTCCTATGTGATCCCGATGGAGCGGGGAATGGAGCGGGGAACGAGCAATGGTGTTTTGCTTTTATTATGATCTGATAGAATTTGAGCCATGAGAAAAGTTGTGTCAATTGACCTTCCTAAATTTCTGCTTTTATTATTTTTTTTTTGGGGGGTAAACATCTGGTATACATGTAAAATTTTTGTTAAACATTAACCATTTCCTTTTTTTTATGTTAGTCTCTCATTTAGTTTTTCATTTCACATTCTAGAAATCTATTTATCAACACTCATATTCATTCAAATATGATTTCAATATCCATATCCATATTAATTATACCCCCATCATGCTTTTTGGAGCCGAAAATCCGGAGCCAGATCCAAAGCTCCTTTTTATGTTATGAAACATAGCAGGGAAAATAAAGAAATGAAAAGAAAATCTGACAATTTACTTTTACAATGCAGAACTTTGATTCATTGTGAAATCTGAACCCTAACATTTAGTAACGTATGTTACTAAGCTTGGTGGAAGCATAAAAGGTTCACTTGTGTTGAAGTATTTGAGAATAAATCATCCTTCCTTGAAACGTCTTCCTCCTCCTTTATGCAACCTATCTGATCAACAGACACTTGTTATCAAAAATACTAGTGTAAAATGCTTGCAATGTGGGATTTGGGAAATGCAAAAGCTGAGGCATCTTTCGGTGCCTCACCAAACTACGCTGCCTAAATGTTCTGATAATGGTGACACATGTTTGCCACATCTCCAAACTCCTCCAGCAATAACTCCTAATAGAGAAACTGCAGCTCTCACCATTCATTAAAGGTTTCAAACTTCATTAAGTTGACCTTAAATAGCTTGGACATGGGGAAGACAAAGAAATGCTTGTAATGCCTCTACAAGTTGGAGTGTCTTCAGAAACAAAAGGTTAAGGTAACCTTGGTGAGAACCGACCTAGTTGCTGATGATGTAATGAGAACATTGGAAGAAATTGGGTCATCTCCAGGTGCTGAACTGCAACAAGATCCATTAGGGGAACCAAGCTGGAAATGACAGAACTCATTTCCTCAATTGAGATTCTCTTAATGGAAGAAATTTTTATCCAAACTTGGAGGATGGCAGATGGAGCCATGGGCAGCCTTGAAGAGTTGACCCTCAGTCGTTGCCATGAACTAAAATCGCTTCAACAGCAGCTTTGGCAACTCCATGACATGCACCAGATAAAGGTGAATTCTCCCTCACATTGCTTGAAACGAGAGCTTGAGAAATTAAGAGCGGAGCAACGTAAAGACCATATACATTTCTGATGACAACAAGAGTGGCCTCTTTATTGAAGACAGTCGAATAGTGAAGAAAGTCCATACACTCTAACGTTTTTTTTTTTTTTTGGGGGGGGGGGGGGGGGGGTTCACATTATGTATGTTAAATCTCCTTTCATTGCTTTGGGACATTGTTGGAAATTTATATTTTGTCATATCTATTATGGTTTTGCTGGTAAAATGCACACAGATAAATTTACTTCACTATTTTTAAAATGGGAAAATGTGTTACATTAGTTTAAGATTGATATGATGAAAAATATAGTAATTAATAAATATATAAATGAAGCACATGAAAATTTTGTAAGTGATTAATGTACCAAATACTAAATAAAAAACACTAAAAACTGCTAGTATTTGCATGAATATATATATTTCTTTTTTATTGAAAGATCACAAAAGCTAAAGCCCAACCTGGTATGATTGAGTGGTTTTTCCTTTTATAAAGCCCAAATTTGAAGCTTTAGTTTGGTTTCAAATGAGGCTGTCCAAAACTGTATAGGCTGAAAACTGATTTGGGCCCAAAGTACCCATTTCACTCCCATTATTTTTATTTATTTTTCCTCGTCCTCATCTGTCAGGAAATATCAGTCAGCATATATATTTTCCACCAATGAATAAGATGCCCAATTATCAAAGGAGAATCAAAGGAAAGGAGCAGATGGAGGGACCTGTCATACAACACACTTAAAGGAATGCAACGTCAATGGTGATGCCTAATTGTTACTTACAGCAGGTTCCAAAGATTTGCTCCACCACGCTTGAAGGAATCAGATTCGACTGCTCCCAACTTACATGCAACGTCAATATCAATCCTCATATAAAGCTTTAAAAGTTGATTTTTAATATTAAGAATAGCATCCCATTCCCTCCCATAGCCATAACCAGCCAAAGCATTCAACTGGTTTAGTGATCTTGGATGTAATTTATCCATGTTTATGTTACATGCTGGTGAAGACTTCATTGGGAACATTTTCACTCGTCTTTCTTTACTCATTCATTTTTTTATTCTAATGCCATTCTTTAACTATCTAAACCAAGATTATGATTCTGTATGTTGAATTTATTATATCTTGCTTTGGTTCGTATAATGACATAAATTATCTGAGATCGTCACTTATTAAAAAAATAAATTGTATTTAAATTTTTTTAATAAACAAGTGTTACGTTTATATTTAAAAAAATTATTATTTTCAAATATTATAAATGGCATTATTAAAAAAATAACTATAAATTTCAAAAATACTAAAAACATGTACAACTAAAACATCTATTAGATGTTTAGATGATTATGATTGAATGGTCAACACTTCATCTCTGATTTTCAGTCTTTATCTGTCCATTAGATATGTAGGGGTGCTAATAAAGCAGTTCACGCTGCAAACTACTTTGAATGTATTTCTTAGGGCAAATATCCACAAAATACCAAAAAAAATCAAAATTTACCAGAAAGGACAGGGTTCAAAAATATTGACCGGAAAGGGCATTTTTCCCAAAATCGCCCCCGTGGACGCGTTTTTAGGGAAAACGGCCTAAAGCGCGTCCCCGGGGGAGCGCTTTAGGCCCTTTTTCCCCCAAAAACCGGCGCTGGTGGAAAGAAATGGGCTATAGCAAGTGGGAAGAAAATGGCACCAAAATTAGGCACCGAAAGTTGATGTGATGTGAAAATTGGTATGGGATAATTACAATTTTGGTCCCTATTTGAATAGGTACTTTGCAAGATTGATACCTAAACATCAACTATAAATAGGCCTAACCATTTCTCATTTTCTTCATCCCACAATTTGCCATTCTCTACTTAAGGCATTGTTCTCTCTCCCTATTTGTAAATTTTCACTTGTATTTTTGGAGTGAAATATATTTGTTAGTGCCCGAATGTAACACCCCTTACCCGAGACCGTTGCCGGAGTCGAGCACGAGGTATTACTAGACTTAACTTACTAGTTCTGGGTATAAAAATTGAAACTGTCCGTCTGCATCATGTTCACTAAATTAATTATAACTTGAGCTATGAAACTCTAAATCTAGATCCGTAAATTTTCCTTGAAACTAGACTCATATACCTTCTTACTGTAATTTTTCCATAATTTTTGGTATGGCCAATCAATACCAGATTTTTCTTAAAGTTTCCCCTGTTTTACTATTTGACTATTCTGACCTCTCTTCACTACGAATCAAATTACTCTTAGTACAGAATTCATATGACCTTCTTATTTATTTCATTTGAAAATAGACTCATTCAGGATTCTAAACATATAAAGTTAAACCCCTAATTATTTTTCTCCATTTTTTTTATGATTTTTCAAAGTCAGAACAGGGGAACCTGAATTTATTTTGAACCAGTTACAAAATATAAATATCTCAAATTACAGAATTCCTTTGCTTTCCTTGTTTCTTTCATATGAAAATAGACTCAATAAGCTTTAATTATATATCTCATGCACAACCTAATTCAATTTCTACTATTTTTGGTGATTT
The DNA here is from genome assembly GCA_005393395.2 of Gossypium australe. Classification (NCBI taxonomy): domain Eukaryota; kingdom Viridiplantae; phylum Streptophyta; class Magnoliopsida; order Malvales; family Malvaceae; genus Gossypium; species Gossypium australe. The sequence goes on from CM016626.1 coordinate 1,013,883, forward strand.
TTCAAAATCACGTCACTGCTGCTGTCCAACTATTCCCCTGCATATAATTACATAATTTCTTTAAAATAACTATCAACTAGGCATTTCATAACCTCCAAAGCATGTTCTTAATTAACCATTTTAATGGCTAATTATTACCAAACATTTACAAGTCCATAATAAACCATATCATAAGGTCACACACATAAAATGGCTAAGTCTATACATGCCATAACTTAAAACGTTAAAGTCACAAAATACCAATATAATCCTTTGATAGTGTGTGTAACGATCTCCGACGTCTTCGATCCCCGAGTTGGCTTGTAATACTATAAAAAAATAAAGAATAGGTGTAAGCATAAAGCTTAGTAAGTTTACATGTAAATAGATAACAACATTCTTAGTGAATTATCTTATATTTTCTTGTCAAGATCACTAAGCTTTTTAACTCAATATACTTAAACTTGTATACTTGCCTTACCTTTTAACATGAATTTATCTTACCTTACCTTTTTAGCTTGAACTTGCCTTACCTTTACTTTAGAATACTCCTTGAATTTTCCCGTTGAACCACTTGGAATACTAAGGATACGCGGGTACCTTTCCTTATGAAACTTAACCATTGCCATGTCTTGACATGGTCTTACGTGGTATCCTTGCCTTATGAACTCACCAATGCCATGCCTTGGCATGGTCTTACATGGGACCTTTGCCTTATAGTAACATATCAATGCCATGTCTTGACATGGTCTTACATGATTTCCTTAAAACCCTAATGTCATGACATTTGTATCCTACACATTCCTAAGGTTCAACCGGAACTTTCTGAGATAGTTTTTCCATCAATTCATACTTGAGTCTTTAAATAATAAATTTACAGAATAAATTTGTAAATGCTGGAATTTAACAATATTAAATGTAAAATAATGAATATTGCATTTATTTACTGCAAACTTACCTCGAAACGAAATACGATCAACTATATTGATTTAATCCTCTATCTTTTTCTTTCCTCGATCTAACTCTGGATTTCGTTCTTCTTGATCTATAATAGAAAATTTAGCTTATTTAATACTCACATTCATCAAACAGTCCTTAACTCTTAACTTTGGCAAAATTACAATTTTGCCCCTAAACTTTTACTTATTTACACATTTGCCCCAAAGCTCGGAAATTAAACTTTATCCCTTATTCTTATGTTTTATGGCATGCTGATCATTTTTCCCTTCTATGGCAACATCAAATTCTCACTCTAACTTGTACTTATGAACATTAGGTATTTTTACCGATTAAGCCGTTTACTCGTTTTCACTTAAATCACTAAGCAAAAGTTGTTTAACATAATTTTAGACTTCATATTCTATCATAAAACATCAAAATAAACACATTTCACCTATGGGTATTTTTCTAAATATGAACCCTAGAATAATTATTAATAGAATAAGCTAAATCGAGCTACCGGGCTTCAAAAATGTAAAGAACATTAAAACGGGGCTTGGAATCACTTACTATGGAGCTTGGAAGCTTGAAACAAACCCTAGCTATGGTGAACACTTGAAAATTCGGCCTAATGAAGAAGATGAGCATATTTTGCCATCTTTTTCCCTTTTAATTCATTTTATTACCAAATGACTAAATTACCCTTCATTAAAAACTTTGGTTCTTTCTTCCTATATATGTCCATTTTTGTCCATGAAAATATAATGGTCTAATTACCATTTAAGGACTCCTACTTCAAACCCCCATTTTAATCAAGTACTCTGTAATGGCCTAAATTCAAGGTTATCGGAACAATGGTTTCGTAACCATAAATCCGATTTAAAGAGAAATTTATTTTAATATTTTTGCATGAATATTTATATGATAGGAAAATCGTATTAAAATATCGATAGAAAAATTTTACCGATTTAGTGGTTAGTTAGAAAAAGGAATTATTGAAGGAATTGGGTAAAAACAAGGTATCGAGACCTTGATCTCATAAAATTGAGTAGGAAATATTTTTATAAATATTTATAAAATGTTAGTAATGTGGTATTAAAATTTCGTTAGAAAATTTTAACGTTTGAGTATGTAATTAAATGAAAAGGACTAAATTGTAACAATACAAAATTATGAAAATGATTAAATAGTTTAAATGATAAAATAAAGAGGGCTTAAAGGAAAATAGACCCAAGGTCTAATTGGGCTGGACGGCAAAGGTATGAAATCAGCAAGAAAATAAGGAGAAATAAGGGTAAAATGGGAAAATAACAAAATTTGCTAAATAAAACTAGGACTAAATAGGGATATCTAGAAATCTCTTCATTTTTCTTCACTCTCATCAGCAAAAAAACGCCATAGGAGGGGTATCTAAGCTGGTATATCATAATTTTTGCACCAAGTAAGTGAATCCTTGCCTATTTCTTGTAATTTTGTGTTTTTAAAGACTTTTACAACTAGGTCCTATCATTAAATTCATTAGTCTTTGATTTCATGGATGAAATTGAAAGCCACCATGGTTGGTTTATGTAAGTTTATGATGAAATAGCATGAAATTTAAGCCTTAATTCGTTTAAGAGATGATTTTATTAGGTAATTTCAATAGAAATTGATTTTTGGGACCTAATTATGAAAGTGTTTGGAATTAAAGTCTATTACTGAAATTATGATTTCCAAAGGTTATAAAGTAGTTTAAAGTGATATAATAAAGTGTTAATTGAGAAAAATAAGCTCAATTGAGAGGTTAATTGAGCAGGGACGAAATTATCATTCATTGAAAGTTTAGGGGAAAAATGGTAATAACCAGCTTGCACTAAAACAGTTTTTGACAGCAGCAGTAGTCTAACTTTGAAAAATCACCATAAATTGTAGAAGTTGAATTAGAAGATGGAAAAAATATTAAATTAAAGCTTATTGAGTCTAGTTTCTTATGGAAGAAACGTTGTAAGCAATAGAATTGTAAATCATGAGATATAATAGGTTTTGTGAGACAAGGTCAGAATGAATTCGGGTTCCCCTGTTCTGACTTTGAAAAATCATAAAAAATTGAATAAAAATAATTATTGGGAGTGGTTTATATTCTTAGAATCCTTAGTGAGTCTATTTTTTTATGGTACAAATGAAAACATTATTTTAATTCTGTACAGTGAGATATCTGAGATTTTGTGAAGAGATAGCAGAACTGTCAAACAATGAAACAGGGGAAACTTTAACGAATAAACTGTACTAATTGGCTAAGCCAAAAATTATGAAAATTTTATGGTGTGAAGATATGTGAGTCTAGTTTCAAGGAAAATTAACGGTTCTTCATTTGGAGTTCTGTAGCTCGAAAAATAAATAATTTAGTGACTATGACTCAAGTAGACAGCTTTGAATGAACTATAAATAGTAATAGAATTATAATGAATGCTACATGTGAACATGAAATGTATTGAATTGATAATTAAATTTATTTATTTAGATCCGGAAAACTCAAACACAAAGCTAAATCGAGGAAAGGAAAAAGTTCCGGACTAGTAGATTTTGTATACAAACTAGAATCGAGGTAAGTTCGTGTAACTTGAATTATATTCTTAAATGCTTGAAATGTATGTTATTGATATGATATGATTTGAATGTCCATTGTATGAAATTTGATGAAACATTGATATATTTGATAAAAGGGAAAGAAATCCCGGTTGAATGAAAGGAAAATTCGATGGATCTCTGAAAAGGAATTGACGGTAAAAAGGATCTAGCCCGGACGGGTGATCCTATCCTGATATAGCCCTCCCGAAGAATATGTGGAAAATGGATTTAGCCCGGACGGGTAATCCGAATTAGGGTCTGAATTTAGCCTGGACTGGTAATTCAGATCCAAACTCATTAGAGTAATTGTCGTTGCAGGGGATTTAGCCTGGACTGGTAATCCCGACAATACTCTATGAGTTTATATTACAGGGGATTTAGCCTGGACTGGTAATCCCGCTGTAAAGATGAGGTTCGCGGGAGTGTGCTCTCTGAAATGAAATGTGCGCACATGAATATGAATTGACGACCCGAATTTGTACACTAAAGTGTACTCTGAAAATCCATCGAAATTCCGAGTAATTCAATGGGATAAATATAAAAAAAATATGGAAATTATGGTATTGATGAGCTCATCAATGATAGTATATATTATTGATATATGAAAATTATTGGACTGACTTGAATGTTGAGTTTGTAAATGTTAAGGTAATAATGCATTGAATGGATATATAAATGGTTATTACATTATATTGAAAATGTTAGGTAAGTATAATTCTTGTTACATGGGCTTACTAAGCACAAAGTGCTTACTCTGTTTCCTTTTCTCTATTTTGTAGTATTAAGAGCTCGGAGGTCGGACTCGGTGGGAGACACATCACACTATCAACCCCAAGATTTCGGTATATAAAGAAACTTTATTTTGGAAATCAATGGCATGTATAAGCTAATAAAGTAGATGTTAATATGAAATGAATGTAAGGTCAGCCATTGGTATGGCTAACAAATTTCTAGTTTCAGTATGTAATGAGGTTATCTTATAAATTTGCATGGATCTATTTTGAAGGTATGTTGATTGGATTGGTTGATATGAATTAGTCTCGGTTTAAAAAAAATTTTGCAGGGAAGACTAGATTGTTTATAAAGGAGTTATATTGAGTAAAAAAAAATAAATAAATATTGTAAGCTCCGGTAATGCCTCGTTCCCTATTCCGATAATGAATACGGGTAGGGGGTGTTACATTTGTTGGTATCAGAGCTACGGTTTAGCCGTTCTAGGACCGATGTAGCAAATACGGATTAGCTATACATGCCATTTAAATTATTATTGATAGTGTGATATCTCCTCACCGTTTAAATTGTATTTTTCTTATAGTAATGTCATCCGACCGAGTTCAATCTGAGGAAGCTGGGAGTCATGCTCCGGCTTCAGTACAAAGAGAAGAAACTAGCAGTAGAAGGTCCGGTACAGAGGGTCAAGGGGAGGAGGCAAAGATAGCCTTCTTTCAAATGATGAATGAATGGTTTACTCAATACATAAGAACTAACCCTGTAGTGCAGCAAACTCAAGCTCCCCCTCCTGCTCCTCCACCGGTTCCCGAGATCCCACAGACTACAGGTACTGAATCTGTTAGAAAAGGGAAAGCTCCGGTTGATAAAATTCGAAAATATGGGGCCGAAGAATTTCGAGCAGCAGTTGATGATGATCCTGAGCGGGCTGAATTTTGGTTAGAGAATACTACTCGGGTTTTGGAGGATTTATCTTGTACACCAGAAGAATGTCTGAAATGTGCCGTTTCACTACTAAAAGACACAGCTTACCATTGGTGGAATACTAAAGCTTCAGTTGTTCCGAAAGAAGAAATTACATGGGAGTTCTTTCAAAACGAATTTAAAAAGAAATATATCAGCCAGAGGTTCCTTGATCAGAAAAGAAAAGAATTTCTTGAGCTGAAACAGGGTAATAGATCAGTATCTGAGTATGAAAGGGAATTTGTTCGGTTGAGTAAATATGCTCGAGAATGGGTCCAGTCAGAAGCTGAAATGTGTAAAAGATTCGAAGAAGGGTTGAATGAAGACATTAAGCTATTGATCGGAATTCTTGAAATTCGAGAGTTTGCTATATTGGCAGAGCGAGCTTATAAAGCAGAAGAATTGAGCAAAGAAAAGAAACAGGCTGAGAAGGAAGCTCGAATTTCTAGTAAAAGACCAATGGGAAAATCTCAGTTTTCTGCTCCAAAGAAATTGCAGAAGTACCTGGATCGTTCTACCTCGGTCACTGGGTATTCAGGCAGAGAACGAGGTTCTCAACGCATTAATCCAAGACCTTCCACTCCATCAGTGACCAGTGTTGGCAGTGTTGGTACCCCTAAGCTGAGATGCCAGTATTGTAATAAAGCTCATTTTGGTGAATGTCGATTTAAGAGCGGGGCTTGTTACCGATGTGGTTCTTTTGACCATTTCCTCAGAGATTGTCCAGAAAGGGGTGAAAAAGAAGTGGAACAGATATCTAAACCGAGTAATCCAGTTTCAAGGGGTAGACCATCTCGACCATCCGGTAATGTTAGTGGTAGCCGAGGAGCTGCAAAAGACACTGTAGGCAGGCCTGAGACACGAGCACCTGCTAGGACATATGCCATTCGTGCCAGAGAAGATGCCTCAGCACCCGATGTTATTACTGGTACATTTTCTTTACTTGACACTGATATTACTGCATTAATTGATCCCGGTTCTACGCATTCATATATATGTATAAAGCTTGCATGTGTTAAAGATTTATCTATTGAACCTACTGAATTTGTGGTTAAAGTATCGAACCCCCTGGGCCAATCTGTTTTGGTGGATAAAATTTGTAAAAATTGTCCACTGATAGTAAGAGGTTATTGTTTCCTGGCTGATTTGATGTTACTGCCATTTGATGAGTTTGATGTGATATTGGGTATGGATTGGTTAACTCAGCATGATGCAGTAGTAAATTGTAAACAGAAATATATTGTGTTGAAGTGTCAGAATGGCGAATTACTCCGGGTTAAATCTGATTAGACAGAGGGATTATCTGATGTGATTTCAGTTATTGCTGCTCAGAGGTATGTTAAAAAGGGGTATGATGCTTTTCTTGCTTATGTACTCGATACCAAGGTATCTGAGTCAAAGATACAGGCAGTGCCAGTGGTATGCGAATTTTTTGATGTGTTTCCAGAGGAGTTACCCGGGTTGCCACCAGAAAGGGAAGTGGAATTCTCTATAGATTTGATTCCGGGAACTACTCCGATTTCCATAGCTCCATACCGGATGGCTCCTACAGAATTAAAAGAATTAAAGATACAGTTACAGGAACTTGTTGATAGAGGTTTTGTTAGACCGAGTCATTCACCTTGGGGTGCTCCGGTTCTGTTTGTGAAAAAGAAAGACGGGTCTTTGAGATTGTGTATCGACTATCGGCAGCTCAATAAGGTAACTATAAAGAATAAGTACCCGTTGCCCCGGATTGATGATCTATTTGATCAGCTGAAAGGTGCCACAGTATTCTCAAAGATTGATCTCCGATCGGGCTATTACCAGCTACGGGTAAAGGAGCCAGATGTACCGAAAACAACTTTCAGAACCAGGTATGGGCATTATGAGTTTCTGGTTATGCCTTTTGGGCTGACTAATGCACCTGCAGTATTTATGGATCTGATGAATCGGATATTCAGACCGTACTTAGATAGGTTTGTTGTAGTTTTCATTGATGATATTCTAGTCTATTCTCGAGATGAAAATGAGCATGCAGAACATTTGAGAATAGTGTTGCAAATCCTGCGTGAGAAGAAGCTTTATGCTAAATTCAGTAAATGTGAATTTTGGCTCCGAGAAGTGGGTTTCCTTGGACATGTTGTATCAGCCGAAGGCATCAGGGTAGACCCGAATAAAATTTCAGCTATTATTAATTGGAGTCCACCGAAGAATATATCTGAAGTTAGAAGTTTCTTGGGTTTAGCTGGTTATTATCGGAGATTTGTACAGGGGTTCTCTATGATAGCTTCTCCGATGACCCGTTTGTTGCAGAAAGATGTTAAATTCGAGTGGACTGATGAATGCCAGCAGAGTTTTGATCGATTGAAAGATTTATTGACGAAAGCACCTGTGTTGGTACAACCTGAACCAGGTAAGGAATTTGTTATTTATAGTGATGCTTCATTAAATGGTTTAGGTTGTGTCTTGATGCAAGAAGGTAAAGTAATAGCCTATGCTTCAAGACAACTTAAGCCACATGAAAGAAATTACCCGGTACATGATCTCGAGTTAGCTGCTATTGTATTTGCATTGAAGATATGGCGGCATTACTTGTACGGTGAGAAATGTCATATTTATACTGATCATAAAAGCTTGAAATATTTGATGACACAGAAAGATTTGAATTTGAGACAGCGCAGGTGGCTTGAATTGATAAAGGACTATGATTTGATTATTGATTACCATCCGGGTAAGGCTAATGTTGTTGCTGATGCTTTAAGCCGAAAATCTCTGTTTACTTTGCGAGCTATGAATGCTCAATTGTCTTTGGTTGATGATGGTTCAGTCATAGCTGAGTTGAGAGCTAAACCGACATTTCTACAGCAAATATGTGAAGCTCAGAAGAATGATGAAAAGTTGCAGGTTAAACGGGCACAATGTGAGTCAGGTACTGATTCTGAATTTCAAGTGGGGATTGATGGTTGTTTATTATTCAGAGATAGGGTATGTGTACCCAAGAATTCAGAGCTCATACAGAAGATTTTACACGAGGCTCATAGTGGTATTATGTCTGTACATCCGGGAAGTAATAAAATGTATAATGATTTGAAGAAGACGTACTGGTGGCCAGGTATGAAACGTGATATTTCTGAGTTTGTATCAAGATGTTTAATATGTCAGCAAGTTAAAGCTGAACATCAGGTACCTTCGGGGTTACTTCAGCCAATTACTATACCGGAATGGAAATGGGAAAGAATCACTATGGATTTTGTATCGGGGTTACCGTTGTCTCCGAGGAAAAAAGATGCTATTTGGGTGATTGTTGATCGATTGACAAAGTCAGCGCACTTTATTCCGGTATGTATGGATTATTCTTTAGATAAACTGGCTGAACTGTACATATCTGAGATTATCAGGCTACATGGAGTGCCTGTCTCCATTATATCAGATAGAGATCCTCGGTTTACGTCTCGTTTCTGGGACAAATTGCAAGAAGCCTTGGGTACTCAGTTGTATTTCAGCACTGCATTTCATCCTCAGACAGATGGCCAATCTGAGCGTGTAATTCAGGTATTGGAAGATATGCTCCGATGTTGTATACTAGAGTTTGATGGTAATTGGGAGAGATATCTACCTTTGATTGAATTTGCTTACAATAACAGTTATCAGTCCAGTATTAAAATGGCTCCGTATGAAGCTTTGTATGGTAGAAAATGTAGAACACCATTATATTGGACAGAGCTCAGTGAAAAGAAGATACATGGGGTTGATTTAATCCGGGAAACAGAAGAAAAAGTAAAGGTTATTCGGGATAGTTTAAAAGCAGCTTCCGATCGCCAAAAATCATATGCCGATCTTAGACGAAAAGAGATTGAATTTCAGGTCGGTGACAAGGTATTCCTGAAAGTGTCTCCTTGGAAGAAAGTTCTCCGGTTTGGTCGAAAGGGTAAATTGAGTCCAAGATTTATCGGGCCATATGAAATTATAGAAAGAATTGGACCGGTCGCTTATCGATTGGCATTACCACCGGAACTTGATAGAATTCATAATGTTTTTCATGTATCTATGCTACGACGATATCGGTCAGATCCTTCACATGTTATTTCTCCGACAGAAGTGGAGATTCAACCGGATATGACTTACAGTGAAGAACCGGTCAAGATATTGGCACGGGAAACAAAGGAGCTTAGAAATAAAAAGATAAATTTAGTGAAAGTATTATGGCAAAAGCATGGGATTGAGGAAGCGACATGGGAACCGGAGGAGACAATGAGGAAACAATATCCAAACCTCTTTACTGGTAAGATTTTCGAGGACGAAAATCCTTAAAAGGGGGGGAGAGTTGTAATGGCCTAAATTCAAGGTTATCGGAACAATGGTTTCGTAACCATAAATCCGATTTAAAGAGAAATTTATTTTAATATTTTTGCATGAATATTTATATGATAGGAAAATCGTATTAAAATATCGATAGAAAAATTTTACCGATTTAGTGGTTAGTTAGAAAAAGGAATTATTGAAGGAATTGGGTAAAAACAAGGTATCGAGACCTTGATCTCATAAAATTGAGTAGGAAATATTTTTATAAATATTTATAAAATGTTAGTAATGTGGTATTAAAATTTCGTTAGAAAATTTTAACGTTTGAGTATGTAATTAAATGAAAAGGACTAAATTGTAACAAATACAAAATTATGAAAAATGATTAAATAGTTTAAATGATAAAATAAAGAGGGCTTAAAAGGAAAATAGACCCAAGGTCTAATTGGGCTGGACGGCAAAGGTATGAAATCAGCAAGAAAATAAGGAGAAATAAGGGTAAAATGGGAAAATAACAAAATTTGCTAAATAAAACTAGGACTAAATAGGGATATCTAGAAATCTCTTCATTTTTCTTCACTCTCATCAGCAAAAAAACGCCATAGGAGGGGTATCTAAGCTGGTATATCATAATTTTTGCACCAAGTAAGTGAATCCTTGCCTATTTCTTGTAATTTTGTGTTTTTAAAGACTTTTACAACTAGGTCCTATCATTAAATTCATTAGTCTTTGATTTCATGGATGAAATTGAAAGCCACCATGGTTGGTTTATGTAAGTTTATGATGAAATAGCATGAAATTTAAGCCTTAATTCGTTTAAGAGATGATTTTATTAGGTAATTTCAATAGAAATTGATTTTTGGGACCTAATTATGAAAGTGTTTGGAATTAAAGTCTATTACTGAAATTATGATTTCCAAAGGTTATAAAGTAGTTTAAAGTGATATAATAAAGTGTTAATTGAGAAAAATAAGCTCAATTGAGAGGTTAATTGAGCAGGGACGAAATTATCATTCATTGAAAGTTTAGGGGAAAAATGGTAATAACCAGCTTGCACTAAAACAGTTTTTGACAGCAGCAGTAGTCTAACTTTGAAAAATCACCATAAATTGTAGAAGTTGAATTAGAAGATGGAAAAAATATTAAATTAAAGCTTATTGAGTCTAGTTTCTTATGGAAGAAACGTTGTAAGCAATAGAATTGTAAATCATGAGATATAATAGGTTTTGTGAGACAAGGTCAGAATGAATTCGGGTTCCCCTGTTCTGACTTTGAAAAATCATAAAAAATTGAATAAAAATAATTATTGGGAGTGGTTTATATTCTTAGAATCCTTAGTGAGTCTATTTTTTTATGGTACAAATGAAAACATTATTTTAATTCTGTACAGTGAGATATCTGAGATTTTGTGAAGAGATAGCAGAACTGTCAAACAATGAAACAGGGGAAACTTTAACGAATAAACTGTACTAATTGGCTAAGCCAAAAATTATGAAAATTTTATGGTGTGAAGATATGTGAGTCTAGTTTCAAGGAAAATTAACGGTTCTTCATTTGGAGTTCTGTAGCTCGAAAAATAAATAATTTAGTGACTATGACTCAAGTAGACAGCTTTGAATGAACTATAAATAGTAATAGAATTATAATGAATGCTACATGTGAACATGAAATGTATTGAATTGATAATTAAATTTATTTATTTAGATCCGGAAAACTCAAACACAAAGCTAAATCGAGGAAAGGAAAAAGTTCCGGACTAGTAGATTTTGTATACAAACTAGAATCGAGGTAAGTTCGTGTAACTTGAATTATATTCTTAAATGCTTGAAATGTATGTTATTGATATGAATATGATTTGAATGTCCATTGTATGAAATTTGATGAAACATTGATATATTTGATAAAAAGGGAAAGAAATCCCGGTTGAATGAAAGGAAAATTCGATGGATCTCTGAAAAGGAATTGACGGTAAAAAGGATCTAGCCCGGACGGGTGATCCTATCCTGATATAGCCCTCCCGAAGAATATGTGGAAAATGGATTTAGCCCGGACGGGTAATCCGAATTAGGGTCTGAATTTAGCCTGGACTGGTAATTCAGATCCAAACTCATTAGAGTAATTGTCGTTGCAGGGGATTTAGCCTGGACTGGTAATCCTGACAATACTCTATGAGTTTATATTACAGGGGATTTAGCCTGGACTGGTAATCCCGCTGTAAAGATGAGGTTCGCGGGAGTGTGCTCTCTGAAATGAAAATGTGCGCACATGAATATGAATTGACGAACCCGAATTTGTACACTAAAGTGTATCTCTGAAAATCCATCGAAATTCCGAGTAATTCAATGGGATAAATATAAAAAAAAAATATGGAAATTATGGTATTGATGAGCTCATCAATGATAGTATATATTATTGATATATGAAAATTATTGGACTGACTTGAATGTTGAGTTTGTAAATGTTAAGGTAATAATGCATTGAATGGATATATAAATGGTTATTACATTATATTGAAAATGTTAGGTAAGTATAATTCTTGTTACATGGGCTTACTAAGCACAAAGTGCTTACTCTGTTTCCTTTTCTCTATTTTGTAGTATTAAGAGCTCGGAGGTCGGACTCGGTGGGAGACACATCACACTATCAACCCCAAGATTTCGGTATATAAAGAAACTTTATTTTGGAAATCAATGGCATGTATAAGCTAATAAAGTAGATGTTAATATGAAATGAATGTAAGGTCAGCCATTGGTATGGCTAACAAATTTCTAGTTTCAGTATGTAATGAGGTTATCTTATAAATTTGCATGGATCTATTTTGAAGGTATGTTGATTGGATTGGTTGATATGAATTAGTCTCGGTTTAAAAAAAATTTTGCAGGGAAGACTAAATTGTTTATAAAGGAGTTATATTGAGTAAAAAAAAAATAAATAAATATTGTAAGCTCCTGTAATGCCTCGTTCCCTATTCCGATAATGAATACGGGTAGGGGGTGTTACATTCTCTATAAATTAGAACCCCTATTTAGCAACTTTTGCAAACAAGTCCTAATAGGCAATTTAAGCATGAAATTAATAAAATTTCTTATCAATACTCTAACACATGTATTTAATCACTCAATAAATCATAATAATTAATCATAATAAACTTTTATAGCAATTAGATACCTCTAGCTTCTAGAACTCAAGTTTTGCACTTTTTATAATTTAGTCCTTTTGACTAAATTGAGTGCTCAAACACCAAAATTTTCGAACGAAATTTTTACGAAACCATTTCATAAAATTGTAGATCATAAAAATATAAAAATATTAATTTAATTTTTTTATCGGATTTGTGGTCCCGAAACCACTATTCCGACTAGGCTCAAAATCGGGCTGTTACAACTCTCCCCCCCTTTAGGGATTTTCGTCCCCGAAAATCTTACCAGAAAAGAGGTTTGGGTACTGTTTTCTCATGGCTTCCTCTGGTTCCCACGTAGCCTCTTCTACTCCATGTCTTTGCCACAACACTTTCACTAAAGCTATACTTTTATTTCTTAACTGTTTAACCTCTCGAGCCAAAATCTTAATCGGTTCCTCATCATATGTCATATCCGGTTGAATCTCAATCTCTGTCGGAGAAATCACATGTGAAGGATCAGAACGATAGCGTCGCAACATTGACACATGAAACACATTATGAATTCTTTCTAACTCTGCTGGTAAAGCTAGCCGATATGCCACTGGTCCAATCCTTTCGATAACCTCATACGGCCCAATGAAACGAGGACCTAATTTGCCTTTCTTGCCAAATCTGAGAACTTTCTTCCAAGGGGATACTTTCAAGAATACCCTGTCACCAACTTGAAATTCAATTTCTTTTCTTTTCAAATCTGCATAGGATTTCTGTCTATCTGAAGCTGCTTTCAAGCAATCTCTGATGACTTTTACTTTCTCTTCTGTTTCTTTGACTAGATCAACCCCGTAAATCTGATTTTCCTTAAGCTCTGTCCAATACAAAGGTGTGCGACATTTACGTCCATACAAAGCTTCATAAGGTGCCATCTTCAGACTCGATTGATAACTATTATTGTAGGCAAACTCTATTAACGACAAATATTTCTCCCAACTACCTTGAAATTCCAATACGCAACATCTAAGCATATTTTCGAGTACCTGAATAACTCTTTCTGATTGACCATCGGTCTGAGGATGGAAAGCTGTACTAAAACTCAACTTTGTACCTAAAGCTTCCTGTAATTTCTTCCAAAACCGTGAAGTAAATCTCGAATCTCTATCTGAGATAATCTGTAACACCCCTTACCCGTTTTCAACGTCGGAATAGGGTACGAGGCATTACCGAAATTGCAAATTTATTTATCAGACATTTTATTTCATTTAGCATTTATATTTGAAACCCATCAAAATCAAACATGTAACAATATAAGTCATATGTGTTAATTTATACTTTAATTTTATACCTCAACAATAGTCTTTCATCAAATAGCCTCATATACCGTCTACATTATCTTTAATCAATTCATAAACCTTTGGTTCAAGTTTTCAATCTCATATATCGATTTTAATTCATAATTCCACTTTTTCATACGTTCAATCGATCAAATTCATTCAATTTTCTCATTTCATTTATTCAACTGATTTCAATATCAATAATTTGATATTTTAGCAAATTCATGAACCCTAAGTTCATGCTTCAAATCTCACAATTCAATTCGATTCACAATTCAACTCATAATTTCTTTCTCATATTTTCAATAGTTCAATCAATCTTTTTTTTTTTTTTCAGTTATTCACCCTATTAACAATCCGGACTTTGATGGATACACGGATTCCAACCCAAACACACCAGTACGGCACATTGTGCCTAAAACGGTACATAGTACCTGATCAGTATACAATTCAGTACCAATACATATTGCAAATATTCACATATAATCAGACTTCGATTCAATTCCAACCACCTTTCAATCAATACACGATTCATATGTTTACACATATTCATAATTTAATGCATTTTTATTCAATTCGTATTTTTAATTTATTGTCCAATCAAATTTAAAATCACTAATTACTTTCCAATCAATATACATTTCAATTACTCACATATTTTCTTTATTTAATTTAATTTGATTCAATTCAAATCACTTTTAGTTTCCTATTAATATACCTTCAAATATTCACATAGTTCATAATTCAGTTACGTAATTTAAATAACTTTCTAATTTTCAAGTTCATTCTATTTTCACTTCTTATTTCAACCAGTTTCACAATATTACAGCAATTCATTACATCAATAATTTCATAGTTTAATGCAATACAGGTAACAATTATCAGTAACTTCACAATTCAATTCAGTACTCAAAATAATATTCAATGTTCCATAATTCAGTTTAGTATCAGTCTCAATTTTAGTACCCAATCATAAATTTATCAATTTACTAAGCACTTACCTTAAAATACTTACCACACATAATTAGTAAATTACACATAATAATGATAAAGTTTAAATTATAGTGATACAAATATCATCAAAGTCGGAACATATCACATTATCTCAAGTTATATATTAATCATGGCATATATTTCTAAACTTCACATATACTACGTTTGGTCCGAGAACCGGCTAAACCTAAGCTCTGATACCACTAAATGTAACATATTTCTAATATCACACTTAACTTATAATTATCGATTAACAAAGTTTTCTAACTTTTTCGTCAGAGTTAGTGATCTCGAATCACTGTTCCGATACTATTGAAAATTGGGCTGTTACATAATCGATAATGGTACTCCATGTAGTCTAACTATCTCTGAAATATACAACTCAGCCAACTTGTCAAGTGAATAATCCATACGAACTGGAATAAAATGAGCTGACTTCGTTAGCTTATCAATCACAACCCATATTGCATCTTTCTTTCTCAGTGTCAAAGGCAATCCCGTCACAAAATCCATAGTAACTCGGTCCCATTTCCACTCGGGAACTAATATAGGCTGCAATAAACCTGAAGGTACCTGATGTTCAGCTTTTACCTGTTGACAGATCAAGCATCTAGAAACAAATTCTGAAATATCTCTTTTCATTCCTCTCCACCAATACATTTTCTTCAAATCATTATACATCTTTGTACTACCTGGGTGAATAGACAAGGAACTGCTATGTGCTTCCTGTAAGATATTCCGAATAAGCTCATCATCCTTTGGTACACATACTCTGTCTCTGAACATCAAACAACCGTCAGAACCGATTTGAAAATCAGACTCTACACCTGACTCGCACTGAACTCTTTTGGCTTGCAACTCACTGTCATCCTTCTGAGCTTCACAAATTTCTTTAAGAAACGTCGGTTTAGCTCTCAACTCAGCTAAAATAGAACCATCATCTGATAAGTCCAAACTAGTGTGCAAAGCTCTCAATGCAAATAACGATTTTCTACTCAAAGCATTAGCAACAATGTTTGCCTTACCCGGTGATAATCGATCACTAGCTCATAATCTTTAATCAACTCTAGCCATCTTCTTTGCCTTAAGTTCAGATCTTTCTGAGTCATCAAGTATTTCAAACTTTTATGATCAGTGAATATTCGGCATTTCTCACCATACAAGTGATGTCTCCAAATTTTTAATGCAAATACAATAGCAGCTAACTCTAAATCATGTGTCGGATAATTTTTCTCATGTGGTTTTAACTGTCTAGAGGCATAAGCAATTACCCTTCCTTCTTGCATAAGTACACAGCCTAGTCCATTTAAGGATGCATCACTGTAAATCACAAACTCTTTACCTGGTTCTGGTTGTACTAAGACAGGAGCTTTAGTCAACAATACCTTTAACTTGTCGAAACTCTGCTGACACTTTTCAGTCCATTCAAACTTAACATCTTTCTGTAGCAATCTTGTCAACGGAGTAGCTATCATGGAAAATCCCTCTACAAATCGTCTATAATAACCGGCAAGACCAAGAAAACTTCTGACCTCTGATACATTCCTGGGAGGTTTCCAATCAACAATGGCTGAAATCTTATTCGGATCAACTTTAATACCTTCACCTGAGACAACATGTCCAAGAAAACAAACTTCCCGTAACCAGAACTCACTTTTGCTAAATTTGGCATAAAGCTGATTATCTCTCAAAATCTGTAAAACTGTTCTCAAATGCTCTACATGCTCAGTCTCATCATGAGAATAAATCAAGATGTCATCGATGAACACAACTACAAACTTGTCCAAGTAAGGTCTGAAAATTCGGTTCATTAAATCCATGAAAATGGCAGGAGCATTAGTTAAGCCAAATGGCATCACAAGAAACTCATAGTGACCATATCTAGTTCGAAAAGTAGTTTTTGGAACATCTGACTCTTTAACTCGCAACTGATAGTATCCGGATCTCAAATCTATCTTAGAAAACACAGTGGCTCCTTTCAATTGATCAAACAAGTCATCTATTCTAGGCAATGGATATTTATTCTTTATGGTAACCTTGTTAAGCTGCCGATAGTCTATGCACAATCTCATTGAACCGTCCTTCTTTTTTACAAATAATACTGGTGCACCCCATGGTGAATAACTAGGTCTTACAAAGCCTTTATCAGTTAATTCCTGTAGCTGAGCTTTCAATTCTTTTAATTCTATTGAAGCCATTCTATAAGGAGCAATAGAAATAGGTGTGGTACCTGGAATCAATTCAATACCAAACTCAACTTCTCTGATAGGAGGCAAACCTGGTAGTTCTTCCGGGAACACATCAGAAAACTCATTTACCACAGGCACTGATTCAATTTTCAACTCTGGATCTTTAGTATTCAACACAAAAGCAAGATAAGCTTCACATCCTTTCCTCAAACATTTCTGAGCAGACATAACTGAAATCATGGTAATTGCACTATCTGACTCATTTGAATTAACTCGAAGGATTTCACCATTTTCACATTTCAACTCAATGAATTTCTTTCCACAATTCACTATCGCATCATGTGCAGTTAACCAATCCATACCAAGAATCACATCAAACTCATCAAATGGCAATAGCATGAGATCAGCCGGAAAACAGTAACCTCTAATCATCAAAGGGCATTTTTTACATACTTTGTTTACTAACACATGCTGACCAAATGGATTTGATACTTTAATCACAAATTTCGTAAGCTCTATGGACATGTTCATACTAGGCATTAATTTCATGCAAACATAGGAATGGGTTGAACCCGGATCAATCAAAGCAATAACATTAACATCATGAAGAGAAAATGTACCCGTAATTACATCGGGGGAGGATGCCTCTTCACGATTACGGAGAGCATAAGTCCTTGCAGGTGCTTTAACATCTGATCTCGTTGCTGTATCTCTAAATGCAGCTCTACCTGCCCCTACTCCAGGGTTTCTCTGATATCTGCCTCTAACGGGGGCATTACCTGATCTTGCACTCGGTATTACTTCCCTTTTAACCATTTCGGGACACTCCCGAATGAAATGATTCGGTGCACCACATCGGAAACAACCAATCTCAGTTGCTCGACATTGACCTGGATGACGTCGACCACATTGAGGACACTCGGGTCTATCAGGTTGAATACTGCCAACACTCGCAATCGAAGTGGTTTGAGCTTTTGAATCCATAAATCTTCCACCTCTGCTCCGGCTAGAATACCCAGCTGAAAAATTAGATCTCGTAGAAAACTCTCTAGGCCTCTTGGATGTAGACTGAAATGGCTTGCTCATCTGTCTTTTCTTCGAGTCTTGCATCTCAATTTCAGATTTACCCTTTCTTTTTAATAACTCTTCTGCCTTACAGGCTCGTTCAACTAAAGCAACAAACTCTTTTATCTCTAGAACACCAACTGACAGTCGGATATCATCATTGAGCCCATCTTCAAATCTTTTGCACATGATAGCCTCTGTAGACACACACTCTCGAGCATAATTGCTGAGTCGAACAAATTCACGTTCATAGTCGGTTACAGTCATCTTACCTTGTTTTAACTCAAGAAACTCTTTTCTTTTCTGGTCAATAAACCTCTGACTGATATACTTTTTATGGAACTCCTCCTGAAAGAAATCCCAAGTAACTCTTTCTTTCGGTACTACTGATACAAGTGTCTTCCACCACTGGTAGGCTGAATCTCTAAGAAGTGACACTACACATTTAATACACTCTTCCGGTGTGCAGGATAACTCGTCAAAAACTCTAATAGTATTTTCGAGCCAAAATTCAGCTTTTTCTGCATCGTCATCTTTGGTAGCCCGAAACTCTTCAGCCCCTTGTTTTCTGATCTTGTCAACGGGTGGCTTCTCTCTTCTGACTGTATCTGTGACTGGAGAAGCTACATGGTTGGTCTGTGGATCATGAGGGGGTGGAGGTCTAACGGCCGGGTTCGTACGAACGAACTCAGCAAACCATTCATTCAAAGCTTGGAAGAAGGCTTCTCGAGCCCCTCCTCCCTGACTAACTGTAACGGGCCTTTCACGACTATCTTGTGGCACCGTCCCTTCAGCGGGAGTGGGTGCACTACTCTCTACATCATCTGCACCAGCTCGTTCAGGATCCATAACTATAAAAAAAATTTAAATCGTCAAGAGTCGTCACACTATCAAAATATAAGTATGGCATGTATAGATAGACTCTTACTCATACTAAATATTCCGAGAACCGACTAAACCTTGCTCTGATACCAATAAATGTAACACCCCTTACCCGAGACCGTTGCCGGAGTCGAGCACGAGGTATTACTAGACTTAACTTACTAGTTCTGGGTATAAAAATTGAAACTGTCCGTCTACATCATGTTCACTAAATTAATTATAACTTGAGCTATGAAACTCTAAATCTAGATCCGTAAATTTTCCTTGAAACTAGACTCATATACCTTCTTACTGTAATTTTTCCATAATTTTTGGTATGGCTAATCAATACCAGATTTTTCTTAAAGTTTCCCCTGTTTTACTATTTGACTATTCTGACCTCTCTTCACTACGAATCAAATTACTCTTAGTACAGAATTCATATGACCTTCTTATTTATTTCATTTGAAAATAGACTCATTCAGGATTCTAAACATATAAAGTTAAACCCCTAATTATTTTTCTCCATTTTTTTTTATGATTTTTCAAAGTCAGAACAGGGGAACCTGAATTTATTTTGAACCAGTATTACAAAAATATAAATATCTCAAATTACAGAATTCCTTTGCTTTCCTTGTTTCTTTCATATGAAAATAGACTCAATAAGCTTTAATTATATATCTCATGCACAACCTAATTCAATTTCTACTATTTTTGGTGATTTTTCAAAATCACGTCACTACTGCTGTCCAACTATTCCCCTGCATATAATTACATAATTTCTTTAAAATAACTATCAACTAGGCATTTCATAACCTCCAAAGCATGTTCTTAATTAACCATTTTAATGGCTAATTATTACCAAACATTTACAAGTCCATAATAAACCATATCATAAGGTCACACACATAAAATGGCTAAGTCTCTATACATGCCATAACTTAAAACGTTAAAGTCACAAAATACCAATATAATCCTTTGATAGTGTGTAACGATCTCCGACGTCCTTTCGATCCCCGAGTTGGCTTGTAATACTATAAAAAAAATAAAGAATAGGTGTAAACATAAAGCTTAGTAAGTTTACATGTAAATAGATAACAACATTCTTAGTGAATTATCTTATATTTTTCTTGTCAAGATCACTTAAGCTTTTAACTCAATATACTTAAAACTTGTATACTTGCCTTACCTTTTAACATGAATTTATCTTACCTTACCTTTTTAGCTTGAACTTGCCTTACCTTTACTTTAGAATACTCCTTGAATTTTCCCGTTGAACCACTTGGAATACTAAGGATACGCGGGTACCTTTCCTTATGAAACTTAACCATTGCCATGTCTTGACATGGTCTTACGTGGTATCCTTGCCTTATGAACTCACCAATGCCATGCCTTGGCATGGTCTTACATGGGACCTTTGCCTTATAGTAACATATCAATGCCATGTCTTGACATGGTCTTACACGATTTCCTTAAACCCTAATGTCATGACATTTGTATCCTACACATTCCTAAGGTTCAACCGGAACTTTCTGAGATAGTTTTTCCATCAATTCATACTTGAGTCTTTAAATAATAAATTTACAGAATAAATTTGTAAATGCTGGAATTTAACAATATTAAATGTAAAATAATAGAATATTTCATTTATTTACTGCAAACTTACCTCGAAACGAAATACGATCAACTATATTGATTTAATCCTCTATCTTTTTCTTTCCTCGATCTAACTCTGGATTTCGTTCTTCTTGATCTATAATAGAAAATTTAGCTTATTTAATACTCACATTCATCAAAACAGTCCTTAACTCTTAACTTTGGCAAAATTACAATTTTGCCCCTAAACTTTTACTTATTTACACATTTGCCCCAAAGCTCGGAAATTAAACTTTATCCCTTATTCTTATGTTTTATGGCATGCTGATCATTTTTCCCTTCTATGGCAACATCAAATTCTCACTCTAACTTGTACTTATGAACATTAGGTATTTTTACCGATTAAGCCGTTTTACTCGTTTTCACTTAAAATCACTAAGCAAAAGTTGTTTAACATAATTTTAGACTTCATATTCTATCATAAAACATCAAAATAAACACATTTCACCTATGGGTATTTTTCTAAATATGAACCCTAGAATAAATTATTAATAGAATAAGCTAAATCGAGCTACCGGGGCTTCAAAAATGTAAAGAACATTAAAAACGGGGCTTGGAATCACTTACTATGGAGCTTGGAAGCTTGAAACAAACCCTAGCTATGGTGAACACTTGAAAATTCGGCCTAATGAAGAAGATGAGCATATTTTGCCATCTTTTTCCCTTTTAATTCATTTTATTACCAAATGACTAAATTACCCTTCATTAAAAACTTTGGTTCTTTCTTCCTATATATGTCCATTTTTGTCCATGAAAATATAATGGTCTAATTACCATTTAAGGACTCCTACTTCAAACCCCCATTTTAATCAAGTACTCTATAAATTAGAACCCCTATTTAGCAACTTTTGCAAACAAGTCCTAATAGGCAATTTAAGCATGAAATTAATAAAATTTCTTATCAATACTCTAACACATGTATTTAATCACTCAATAAATCATAATAATTAATCATAATAAACTTTTATAGCAATTAGATACCTCTAGCTTCTAGAACTCAAGTTTTGCACTTTTTATAATTTAGTCCTTTTGACTAAATTGAGTGCTCAAACACCAAAATTTTCGAACGAAATTTTTACGAAACCATTTCATAAAATTGTAGATCATAAAAATATAAAAATATTAATTTAATTTTTTTTATCGGATTTGTGGTCCCGAAACCACTATTCCGACTAGGCTCAAAATCGGGCTGTTACACCGAAGACGTAGGTAAAATTTGCCGAACCTCGTTAAAGTTCTGGTGTTCATTATTATTTATTTTTCATATCTTGTGAGTGTGATCGTAGTTATTTATTGTGCTATTAAATTACGATTGAGAGATATTCTGGCTAGGAAAGATCTGGTACTTAAGTGATCCTTGTGATCCACCTCTCTTTCCTGGGAATTGAAATTAGTGTGATTTTTCAGTACAATAATTATACTCTTTTACACCGTCCACTTGCAATGAGTGAACGTATTAATGCTGTTATTTACTACGATGGTGAAGTGCGTGACACCGAAAATGGTGTTGTTTTCTTATCGGAGAACACAGCGCGATTGAGTTTTAATCGGAACGTCGATTTGGTAGAACTGCGCAAAAGAATTAGGCGTAAAATATTCGGAACAACGCTAATGAAAGTTCAGTCTATTAAGTATAGATTTTGCGCTTCGGTTGATCCGGTGAGATATGACTCATTCGACATCAAAGGTCCTCGGAGCCTTGAGGCAATGGTGGAGACTCATCTTGCCAGTGGTTCACCCTATATCGAGGTATATGTAGAATTTTCATCTCCAAGTGATCTGGCTGCGACCTCAACATCTAGTAGCGTTCAAGGGGAATACACGACCCCAAGTCGACACTCTGTAAGTGGGAGGCAAAACACAGAAGTGCCCGTGTGCGGTGGTAGTATGGAAAACATAACCCCTGCACGACACTCGGTTGGTGGATGGGACATGCATATTCGTCATTCGATGTCGGATGACAGAAATACGTATTGGGGGACGTCATCAACTTCTAGTGGATGGCAATCCACATACGATTGAGATCATTACGAAAGATGTTTAAGGAGGGATGATGTATTACCGACGACATCCACCAGCGAGGGGCCCTCGTTTGTTGCAAGTTATGGAGGATCGGACGATGAATCCGATGCGGATCCACCTCGGGAGCCAGGGCCTGACGGTGCAGAAGTTGGATTATTTTCTGAATCGGAGCCCGTTCCAATTGTACCTGAAGACGTTGAGGGCGGTTCAGACGAAGAAGAAGAAGATCCGCTATTCAGGGCATACTCACCTCCAGCGTACATGCATAATGTCGATCTATCTCAAGATGATGCATTGGAGTTTCCTGAACTACCACACCGGACGCGTGACCGTACAAATTCTTTGTTGGATTCAGACCAATTAGAAGTTGGTAACCAGTTTTCCAACAAGAATACTTTTCTGGCTGCATTGAAACAATACAGCATCAGGAACGGGGTTAACTACACTATGGTTAAATCAAAGCTTGATAGGTACGAGGCAAAGTGTGCAGTGCAAGACGGCACATGTTCATGGAAAATCATGGCGTCGTTGAGGAAAAGGACAGGGCTGTGGGAGGTGAAAAAGTACAAAGGTCCGCATACATGTCTTACCGGTACAGTACCACTATGTGTTCAATGATTTCGAATAACACTAATATTATATAATGTTGCATTATTTAACGTACTTCATTGACAGGTGTAACACAAGGTCATCCGAGGATGGATTCAGACATGTTGGCTGATTTAATAATCCCGACGGTGAAGGCCGATCCTAAAACTACAGTGCCGGCCTTAATTGGCAATATTCGTAGCCAAATGGGGTACACGCCCTCTTACAGAAAGGTTTGGATAGCCAAGCAGAAGGCGTTGGAAAAATTGCACGGTCGGTGGGACGCTTCATATAATGAAGTTTGGCAGTGGTGTCAGGTGCTGGAGAGGTATGTCCCAGGCAGCACAACAGACCTTGAAATGGAACCGGCGTACTACAACGATCGTCTGCTCCGTGGATGCGCAGTGTTCAAGTGTCTATTCTGGACATTTAAGCAATGCCGAGATGCTTTTACATACTGCAAGCCATTGGTACAAATTGACGGTACCTTCATGTATGGTAGATATACGCATCGGCTATTGCTAGCTGTGGCACAAGACGGCTGTGGGAGAATCCTTCCGATTGCGTTCGCAATAACACCGGGGGAGTCAGCTGATGATTGGGACTTCTTCCTATCTAGGTTAAGGAGGCATGTTTGCCCCCAACCTGACATATGCGTTATATCGGATCGGGGCCCTGGAATACTTGCGGCAATAGAACGCCAGGGAAGCATGTGGCATCGCACACACCATCGATATTGCCTGAGGCATGTCGCATCCAACTACTATGGGCAACATCGATCTAAAAGACAGAAACGGCAAGTGATCGATATGGGTATGAAATATCTATTAATACAAATTCTTTTGAAAAATTCAATTTATTCGCAATTGAAGTGTGGTATGTAATATTCGCTATCAACGTATATTAGCAGGGTATGAGATCAACAAAGACCGTTTTCACGAGATGCTGGCCAGTTTGCGCTCAGATAACGCCGAAGGCGCAAGCTACCTGTGCAATATTCCTTTCGAACAGTGGACACAAGCATATGACGGCGGTCTACGATATGGGCATATGACCACAAACCTTGCCGAATGCATAAATTCTGTTCTGAAAGGAACCCGTCATCTGCCGATTACAGCAGTTGTGCGAGAGACATATTTTCGGTTAGCGGCACTATTTCCGAAGAGAGCAGCGAGTTATAGAGGGCAAATGGAAGGAGGCCATGTATGGAGCCCGAAAGTCTTGCAAGAAATTAACCGTGGGAAGGCACGGGCGAACACCATGCACACAGTGTGTCACGACCGCGACAGCCTATGGTTTCGTGTCACGGAGTTTGACAGACCGAACCAAGGTATTCTTGGCGGGCATTATCGTGTACACTTGACAAATAGGACATGCGACTGTGGGATATTTGATGCACTTCGTTACCCATGTGCTCATGTACTCGCGGCTTGTCAGAATCTCCGTATTGATCCCATGAGCTATGTCGACGAAGTGTACAAATTAGAAAACATGTACAACGTGTAGAGACACGTATTCCCACCAGTCCCAGATGAACGTAAGTGGCCATCGGTATCGCTTGCACCATATAAGCTGTTGCCGGATAGAGAATTGAGGCGCAAACCAAAAGGTCGACCTTCCGCGACTAGAATACGCAACAATATGGATATTCGAGAATCGACCAACCAAAGTCGGCGGTGCGGGTGGTGTAGGAACCCAGGCCATACATCTGGCTCGTGTCCAAATCGGAATAGTTGACCGTGTTCTTAGCTTGTTTGTTTCTTGCTGGCTATGTAATTTCTGTTTTTTTGGAGGAAAACGGTGAACTTTTATACAATAACTCAAATTTTATTAACTATAAAATAAGTAAACCATTTCTATTTTATCAAAGATATTAAAACTAAATTAAAAAATTAAATTACAAAAGAAATAACATTAAACTCAATTTTATTAAATATAAAAAAAAATTATATTGAAAAAAACTAAATTACAACTTCTTATTAAATAAAAATAAAAACAACTTCTTATTAAATAAAAAGAAAAGTAAAAAATAAAAATTAAACAACTATTATGTTATTAAATATATTAAAACTAAATTAAAAAAAATTAAATTACAAAAGAAATGATATTTGCCCCAATTTTATTAAATATAAAAAAATATATTGCAAAAAACTAAATTACAACTTCTTATTAAATAAAAATAAAAACAACTTCTTATTAAATAAAAAGAAAAGTAAAAAATAAAAATTAAACAACTATTATGTTATTAAATATATTAAAACTAAATTAAAAAAATTAAATTACAAAAGAAATGATATTTGCCCCAATTTATTAAATATAAAAAAAATTATATTGCAAAAAACTAAATTACAACTTCTTATTAAATAAAAATAAAAACAACTTCTTATTAAATAAAAATAAAAAATAAAAAATAAAAATTAAACAACTATTTTAGTGAAGAAGACTAAATTAAAAAAATATAAAATAAAAAATAATTTTTTATTTTATTAAAAAATTCAAATTAAATTACAAACCAAAAGGTCATACACAACTTTATTTTAGTAAAGATATTAAAATTAAATTACAAACACAAATAAAAAAACAACTTTTTTTATTCAAAAAATAAAAAAATTATTACAATTTAAGAAATAAAAAAGCCCATCCTAATCAATGTTGATGCCGGTGGGAACCAGTGCCACAGTCGGGCGGTCGGCGGTTACGCGCTGGATTCCTTCTTCTTCTAGCTTCCGGCGGGGGTCGTGGAACCTCAGGCGGGGAATCGGGTTCCTCCGGCAGTGGGTCTGGTTTTGGGTGTTGCGATGATGACCCACCTTGATAAAATAATGACCCCGGAGGTGTTTGCATAAACCACGGCGGGGGTGACTGCATCCCGTACGGTGAAGGAGCCTGGTAGAAACTACTGCTCCCCGACGGCGCCTCCTGTAATCCCACACCCGAAGTCGGCCTCACGATCGGCTGGCCAACGGGAGTTGTCAGGAACGGACTCGAACCCGGCCATGCATTCCAACCTGGGGTGGGACTAGGAAAAGGAAACATATATGGGTTAGGAGGATACATATAAGGGGCAGGGTACGCACCTGGCATAAACTGTGGATGCTGTGATATCGGTGTTGTCAGCTGAACGGATGGGCCCGGTGATTGTGTAGGCGCTGTTGATGGGCTTGGTGACTGTGTAGGCGCTGTTGCTGGGCCCGTTTCATCACCCATTCTCCTTGGATGTAAAGGGGCCCGACGTTCCCTTCGCTCGCGAATTAGCCGTCGCCTCTCTTCATCCGACAACAGATACGGCTTACCATGGATTCTAAACCATGGCATGTACTCCGGCACGCACGCTAACTCAGGAACTATGATCGGTTCCCGGTTAGGTAAAAAGTCATACCGGTTCTCCCACGTCTCGATATGTTCTGACCAAAATCTTGGCCAATCCGTGTGCTGCTGCCGTAAGTCCACTTTGTGCTCATCATCGAGCACCTCAGGAGGCACGGGAATCGGTTGCCGGCATCCAAATTGCCGCAGAACCCGATCTGACTGGTGCATCTCCACGGTTGAGTAGGTGATTAGCGGGACCTTAACGTGCCAACTGTTCGGATTTTGGAGGAACTCCTCCGGAATAACTGCCCGAATTTCGGGATCCTCGTACGGTGTCCATTGAAACTATATTAACATTACCAAATTATTAGTTATATACATAATACTAGACACTACATACGAAATACTATATTATAATAATGAAATTCGACACTTACTTGTGATTCCGACCGTTGTTCTAATAGGAGCCGTATATCCTCAAGCGAGTTAGGTATTCCAACATGACTCCTCCTCGGATGGTTTCACCTAATTAAATAAACTTTTAGCATGCAATTATACTATAAATCTACGACATAATTGTAAAATATAATATTAAATTTACCTCGTTATCAGTGGGAATGAATATGGCTGGTCGAGTCGAGGACGTAAAAATGGAAATCGAAACCATGCCCATGACTGCAGTAGTGATAGGCAACCTCCGATTTTTGCTTTACTCGGCAGCGTCGCCCCACACTCTCCTGGTATAACCTCGATAGCACGGCAGACCCCCAACTCAATTCACCGGCTGCTTTGAAATCAACAAGTTTCAGGAGCCATCTCAGGTGGACGAGGTTTCTAGAGAGGTCCGGCATCAGATAGCCTCCAATTATCTGAAGTATGTATGCCCGCGCATACCGTATTCTTTCTTCTTCGGTCGAATCTTCATTCAGCTCCGAGAATGCGTCTCGTAACCAAGCCATATCGATCCGAGCTCCTTGAATTTTATCCGGAATGGCACCCAGAAGCTCGTAGCATACGGCCATCCAATCGAGAGATGTTACGGACCCGGTGACTACCGACCCGTCCACCGGTAATCCCAACTATAACTGCACATCTTCTAAGGTGATGGTACACTCTCCGCATGGCAAATGGAAAGTGTGCGTCTCGAGTCTCCACCTCTCTATCAACGCGCTGATCAAAGGCGGGTCCAACTTGAACCCCCGACCTATCATGGCCACGTGCCAAAAACCCGCTTCCCGCAGGTAATTCTCGATCAATGGCGATGGGGGACCAGGCATGTTGCGAATATAACATTGCAACACCCGATCTACAGACTGTTTAAAAAATTATAAAATTCTAAATTAATTAAAGTTGCATAATTAAAAAAATTTAATAATATTGAAAAATTAACATTCAAACTTACCATTTTCTTTTGCTCGACGGCAATGTGGTTGTTGTCTAGGCGACGTAATTCCCCGGCCATTGTACTCCGATAAAGAATTTAAAAATTTTCCAAAAAATAGATATATTAAAAAATTATAAAGGGCTTTTTTGTAAATAGTAAAGGACTATTTTGAAATTTGAGCGTAAATTTCAAGGGCTTTGAGAGAAACTTGAGAGAAAATTGAGAGCAAATTGATAGAAATTTGAGAGAAAAATGAGAAAGGATTGAAGTGTGAAAAAAATGAAGGGTTGGGGGGGTATTTATAGTTTTTTTTTCTGACTGTTGGGGGGCCAACGGTCAAAAAAATTTGACCGTTGCGGCCGAAAGCGCTCCCCCGGGGACGCGCTTTAGGCCGTTTTCCCCTAAAAACGCGTCCACGGGAGCGCGATTTTGGGAAAAATTGCCCTTTCCGGTCAATATTTTTGAACCCTGTCCTTTCCGGCAAATTTTGATTTTTTTTGGTATTTTGTGGATATTTGCCCTATTTCTTATCCTATTTTATCATTGATATTGTTAATGTTCACAGATTGCTACAACAAAATGAAAATGAGAAGACTTAAAAAAAGGGTGTATTGAGTAAGCCTATTGATTTGGATTTAATTTGTACCACTTATTTTTCATTTTATTTACTTTTTATCCGTTTTACTGATTTAATGAATTTGATTTTATATTAAAAAACCAAATGTAAATGTGTACAAATATCACCATAACCAAATTTTTCTAACAAAACAATTAAACCCAGATGGCATGGTCAGCATTAAGATATCAACCTCATGTCAAGCATGATTGCTTAATTTAATTTAAAGATATATAATAATAAATGTAAGTTGACTTATTGTTTGGATGATAACATCACTGATGTAAGCTAAAATTACAATTTAAAATCATAAAATGAAATTCTATTTCCATCTATCCTCCACTTCTTTTTCATTCATACTTTCATAAATAAATAAAAAAATTTATTATTAGAGTACAGCAGATGCTAGCTGTTTAGGATAAAATATGTGGCATAGATTTTTATATTATTCACACATTTTCAATTTAGTCTTTTACTTTTATTTTAAAATTTTAATTTCTTTATTTTTTATTTCAAAATTTAAGTTCAATTCTTAATTTCTTTATTTTTTTTAAATTGTTGCTGTGATATTTAAAAATTAAAAAAATATATACATACTTATTTAATAACTATATAACTAAAAGAATGTTAAAATAAATCTGAATTTAATAAAATAATTTAAGTGTTAATAATTAAATTTAATTTTAAATTTTAAAAATAAAGAGAGAAAGGAATAATGACATATTTTTATTACTTGGGTTGACTCTATTTTTATTAATGTAGAGTCGATGACAATGTAGGTCTTAAATTCTTATAAATGCAAGCAGTCCAGTTTCTGAAATAACAAGGCAAATTAGTTTTCTGAGTGACTAAAAAGTTAGGGAGGATGGAAGCCATTATATCTATAATAACCGAGCTTTTACGAGCAGGGATCCCACTTGCAGCAAAACAAGTTCAGTTGATTCGTGGAGCTCCTGAACGAGTGCAATCACTTCAGGATGAGCTGCAATTTATTGAGAAGAGCCTCAATGAATATGATGGCGCATTCATGAAGGATAATAAGGTGAACGAGTGGCTGACCCAAATCTATGGTTTAGCTCTCGATGCAAAGGAAACCATCGACACATTTAAAACTGAAAAACATACCCAAAACCAAAGGAGCCCGGTGGCAAGGTTGCTTTACGCTTGGCCTCACGGCGCAAAGCTTCGTAAGATCGCTTTAAAAGTTGATATGATCAAGAAGAAAATCGAGGAAATTGATGGTTACAGAAAGAAGTACTACGTTGACGGCCAAGTAGTAGCCAAGCAGAGGCGCAATTCAGAGTGGTTGGAGAAGCAAAGGAGGGAAGTTGAGGAGGAAAACGTGGTAGGGTTCGGCTTTGCTGTTGAGCAAGTGACCAATATGTTGCTGACTAAAGCGTTAAAGCGTGATGTTGTTTCAATTGTTGGGACGACTGGCTCCGGCAAGACAACTTTAGCTAAAAGGATTTATGGGAGTATTAGCAACCAGTTTCAACATCATGCGTGGGTGTTTGTGCCTAGCAAATATAAAATGAAGGACTTGTTGTTGGCCATCCTGTCGGAACTGATGCCAATCGAAGAGGAAACATCGAAGCTAGACGATGCGAAGTTGGGTGAGAAGCTGAGGAACTTTTTACATGGCAAGAGATATCTCATTGTCATGGACGGTGTAGAAGAAACTCAACTATGGGAGACCTTAGAAAAGAACAAGGTATTCCCTAATGAAAAACATGGAAGCAGACTGTTATTAACTACTCGCTCAAAGAATGTGGCGTCACTGGCAAGCTCATCGAGCAGTCGTATTCATAATATTCAACCTCTTGATGATGAAGCAAGGTGGGAACTTTTGGAAAAGCTGGTGTTCAAAGATGAAAAATGCCCTCAAGGACTGGTTAAGCTCGGGAAACAGATTGCTACCAAGTGTGCTGGCCTCCCACTTGCTATTGTCTCTTTGTCTAGTTTACTAGCCAGAAATAAAACATACGGGAACTGGTTGCAGATCATTAGTAACGTCACTTGGTACCTTAATCCACAAGACAGTCCACCAAGTTTTGGGATATTAGATTTAACCTATGATACTACAATACCAGAACACCTTAAGAAGTGTCTGCTTTATTTGGGTGTTTTCCCTAGTGGCTTTGAAATCCATGCAAGGCAAATCATCAACCTTTGGGTAGCAGAAGGACTTGTAGAAGACACAAGCAGGTCAAAAGCTGAGGAAATTGGAAGGAGATACTTGGAAGAACTAATTAGTTTAAGCTTGATTGAGGTTACTAGAAAAAGATCAGACGGTGGTGTAAGAACATTTCAAATCCATGAAATTTGGAGGATGTTCTGTGTTTTCAAAAGTGAAAGCATTGGGTTTCTTCAAGTTCACACAAAGTTCGGATCACATCCATTTATTAACGGGCCATGGTCATGGAGGCTTTCCATTCATTATGATTTGAGGTACATTTTGTCTAATCGAGATTATTTACCCCATTTATGTTCTTTGCTTTGTTTTCATAACGAGGATAGCCTTGATTCAAATAGATTGACATTACCATGCAAACATTTCTCGAGACTCAAAGTGTTGGATTTAGGATCTACACGTGTTTCCAAGGTTCATGAAAGCAGAAAAAGTTTATCTCTTTTGAAGTATTTGAAGTTGAATAATCCTTATTTGAGCAGTCTTCCTCGTACCTTGTTTAGTCTCCCTAATTTAGTGACACTTGATATTAAAAACACTTGTGTTATACTTCCATGCTTGCCTAGTGGGATTTGGAAAATGCAGAACTTAAGGCATCTTTTGTTACCTCCACATACCATGTTGCCTAAATGTCCTGATCATCAAAAACGTTTATGGCATCTACAAACTCTTTCAACAATAACTCCTAATGAAAACACTGCAGTACTCATCTTTGGTTCTAAGTTTCCGAGCTTGATTAAGTTGACTTTAAATAGTCAAGACATGGAGAAGACAAAGAGATGTTTGGAATGGCTCTCCAAGTTGGATTGTCTTCAAAAACTAAAGATTATCAATCCAACTAAGTTTCCAACAGCAAGGACATCATTCCCAGCAAGTCTTGTTAAGGTAAGCTTGGTGAAAACCGACCTAGTTGCTGATGATGTAATGAGAATGTTGGGGTGTTTGGATCACCTTCAGGTGTTGAAACTGCTAAAAAAGTCCATTAGGGGACCCAAGCTGGAAATGACACCCAACTCATTTCCTCAACTCAGATTCCTTTTCATGGAAGAGATACTTGTTAAAACATGGAGGATGGGTGATGGAGCCATGGGCAGCCTTGAAGAGTTAACCATCACTCGTTGCCATGAACTAGAATCACTTCCAAAGCAGCTTTGGCAACTCCATAACATACGCCAGGTAAAGTTGAATTCTCCCTCTCAATGCTTGAGACGAGAGCTTGAGCAACCAAGTGGGCAACGATGTGAAGTCCAAATACCTTCTTTATTGAAGGCAGCTAATCAGTCAAATTAATCCTTTTTCTAATTTTCTTTTTTATTTTGCATGTTATATCCTAATATATATTATGAAAGAGTGGTTTAAATTATATACATAATTTATCTTTGTTTCGATTATCAATTAAGTGAATAGATTTTATACACCGATGAACTTAATCTTCAAGTAGGTTAAATTATTCAATAATTTTTACGTATACGATGAAAACATCATTTTTAAATTATGCATGTCAATATACCATTAATATGATTTATAAATAATTAAAACTTACCCATTTATGCCAAAACAATTTAGAGTTAATATCAATCATTTAAATGTGTAAAATCTCTATCACAAACGTAAAAACAATTATGAATGGAAATATAGAAGTAGTCATAAATGGAAATTGAGAATCAAAGGAAAGGGGTGGATGGACGTGTCACACAACACCCTTGAAAAGGAACACAGTTTGAAGTGCAATGTGATGCCGGCAGCAACAGGTTCCGAAAGTCTGGTTTTAATTTTTAATTTTTAATTTTTATAAGCCATCAATATTTTACTGATTAAGAAACATTAACAAGGATAACTCAACTAATTAAGATGCGAAAGTCCACTTTAAATGTGTAACCAATTTTTATAATTTAGTACAACCACCTTCAACATCATCTTCGATTTTTAAAAAGGCATGGCAATTGATTCTATCTTAATATTGTTTAATTATTCAATTAATGAGGGGCTGATCATAGGCATCTCATGTCATGCATGATTGTATGAATCATTGACTTCACTTCAATAAGTTTATTAAATTGCAAATTTTTGTCGAGATAAATTGACTTTTTAGTTAGATGATAACAGCACTGATGT
Organism: Gossypium australe; assembly: GCA_005393395.2. Classification (NCBI taxonomy): domain Eukaryota; kingdom Viridiplantae; phylum Streptophyta; class Magnoliopsida; order Malvales; family Malvaceae; genus Gossypium; species Gossypium australe. The sequence continues at coordinate 1,046,819 of CM016626.1, forward strand.
AAGTTAAAATAATATATATATTTTTTAAAAATATGAAATGAATTTCCATTTCCATCTATCCTCAAATTTCTTTTGAGCATTCATACTTTTATAAATAAAATAAATTAATTCTACTAGAATTAAGATTATGCATTCACACTTCAACTAACATGAATATATAAAATGTTAATTGTCCTTTTTATATGAATAGATTTAATTACTTGACTATTAATCCTAAGGGTAAAATATGCCGAGTTTTTATACCTTTTTAAATTTGAAATTTAGTTCATGTACTTTTATTATTAAAAATTTAATATCTCTATTTTTCAAATTTAGGTTTTGTACTTTATTGATGTGACATTTTGAAATTAAAAAAATATTCATTTGATAGCCATGTAACTAAGAAAATAATGTTGTAATGAACATAAATTTAACAAATAAACTTGAACTTTGAAATCTGAAAAGTAGAGGGATTAAATTCCTAGAAATAAAAGTATAGGGACTAAATTCTAAATTTACAAAGAGTATAGGGACTAATGTCATGCTTTAACCTAATCTTAACCTTTTATAAATGCACTGCAAGGATAAGGTCTAGTTTCCGAAATAGCAAAGGCAAAATTGTTATTGAGTGACTACAAATTAGCGAAGATGGAATCCATTCATCTTGTAACCGAGCTTTTACATTTTGTGATCCCATACCTAATAAAACAAGTTCAGTTGATTAAGGGAGCCCCTGAACAAGTCCAATCACTTCATAGTGAGCTGCAATTTATTGAGAAGAGCCTCAAGCAAAATGAATCATATGATCGCATCTTCATGGAAGATAACACGGTGCAAGAGTGGCTGACCCAAATGCGGAGTTTAGTTCCCGAGACAAAGGGCATCTTCAACGCATATAAAACTGCAAAACATGTCCAAAACCAAATGACATGGCCCAACAGGTGGCTTAATGTTGTTCCTCATGTTTTAGGGCTTCGTGATATCGAAAAAAGAGTTAAGAAGATGAAGAAGAAAATTGAAGAAATTAATAGCTACAAAAACAAGTATTGCCATAAAAGCCAAGTAGCCAAGCCCAAGCGCAATTTAGAGTGGTTGGAGAAGCAAAGGTGTAACACCTCCTACCCGTATCCGTTGCTGGAATAGGGTACGAGGCATTACCGAAGTTACTGAATATTTTCAAATAATTTCGAGTCATTTATTATTCATATTCTGAAAATAATCATAATGTCCTCCTATTGGGCCCTCGAAGCCCAAAACATACATTAGGAACCAATCGGGATTAAATCGGGATCATAGGGAATTTTTCGCAAAATCCTAAAATTTTTCTCAACTACAGAGGTCGCACGCCTATGTGGTTCGGGAACACACATGTGTGGTTAGGCCATGTGGCCAACACGCCCATGTGACTTACCTCGCTCCAGGCCGTGTGGCTTCACACGCCCGTGTCCCTAGGCCTCGTAGTTAATTTTTATTTTCGAATTAGGTGCAGGATTCATACGGCCGTATCACATAACAAATCATTTCATAAGAAATTGCATAACTGAAACCTTTCCACTCTTTCATAAGCTCAATTATATTTTCATCTAAGCACTTACCATTTCAATACACTTTATAATTAAACATATATTACCGTTCAACCAGTAATTTGGCACTTGCCCAAACTTCAAGCAACAACATTGGTTAGCGTACTTTAATATTGACAAACTTATTTTCTCGACATGTCTCACTTGAATTTATTACTCGTCTTAATATACATAATTTTCCTTGTATCAACGTGATCGTTGTTTTATGCGATGTCAAAGTCTTAAAATTTATATAAAGAATGATAGAACCTGGAAACTAACTATGACAACGATTTGAGGCAAGCACACCTATCGAACAGTAGTATAGTTTAGGCAAGACCGGAATGTCGAACCCAAAGGAACTAAAAGTACTAATACTAACTCTCTTTTTATTATCTAGCCTAAGAATTAAGGAAATTGTTTATCTAATCTAAAATTAACTGACAACTAAACTAAAGACTCTGTAACATCCCGAATTAGGGCCTAGTCGGAACAGTGGTTTCGAGATCACAAATCCGACTAGGAAAATTTTATTTTTATTATATTTTTATGGTCTACAATTTTACAGAAATATTTCGTAAAAATTTCGATTAAAAATAAAATTCGACGTTTGAGCACTCAATTTAGTCAAAAGGACTAAATTGTAAAAAGTGCAAAAGTTGAGTTCTATATATTAGAGGTATCAAATTGCTATGAGTTTTAAATTGGAGGTCCTTAAAAGGTAATTAGACCATTGTATAACTTGATGGACAAAAATGGGCATGAATAGGACAAAATTGAAAGAAAAGCCTTAAGGGTATTTTAGTCATTTAGTGTTTTAATGAATAAAAAAAAGACAAAATACAAGAAAAAAATCTACTCATCTTCTTCAAGTTGCTGCCGAAAATTTCCAGACTCCATGGCTAAGGGTTTCAAGCTTTTCAAGCTTCATAGTAAGTGTGTCTAAGTCTCGTTTTTAATGTCCATCGTATTTTTGAAATCCCGGTAACTTAGTTTAGCTATTTCTACCATTATTTTGAGCTAGAGTTTAATTTTAAAAATTGACCCATGTTGAATAATTGTGTATTTTGATTAATTTTGGTAGATTATGCATGATTATGATTAGAGAAACGAGTTTTATTAGATGATTTTCGATGAAATCGTATAAAATGGGTTAAATTGTAAAAGTTATAAATTGGTCATAAGTGTGTGAATTAGTGAGAAATTGAAATTGCCATAGAAGAGAAAAATGATCAACATGTTATAAAACATAAGAATCAGGGCTGAAGTTTAATTTTCGAGAATTGGGGTAAAAGTGTAAAAATGTGAAAGTTTAGGGGTCAAAGTGCAAATTGTAAAAATATATGATTTTTGGGTCACATTGAATAATGTGACTAATAAATGAACTAAACAAGAAGGTCATATGAACTCTGTACGAGGAGAAAATTGATTCGTAATGAAGAGAGGTCAGAATAGTCGAATAGTAAAACAGGGGAAACTTTAATGAATAAACTGTACTAATTGGCCAAGCCAAAAATTTTGGAAATTTTGTGGTAAGAAGATAAATGAGTCTAGTTTTAGGGAAAATTAACAGATCTTAATTTGGAGTTCTGTAGCTCCAGATATAAATAATTTAATGACTATGACTCAAGAAAACAGCTTAACTGAAATTTGAATAAATAGAAAAAATATGAAAATAGCATGTTATCGCATTGCTTATTATTTTCATGGGAGCTTACTAAGCGTAAAGCTTACTCCCTCCTTTCCATTTCTTTTAGTTTTTCCAGGTCAGCTCAGGGTTGGAGATCGTCGGAGGCAGCATCACACTATCGAGCCATTATCCTTGGAGTATTGCCATGTGTTTGAAAAGTTTTAATTTTGGGCAAAATTTGGTAACCCGATTTTGTATGATTGTGAATGTTTAAGTACAATAACGTCCCGAACCCTGTTCCGGAGTTGGACACGGGTGAGGGGTGTTACAGACTCTAAGAAAAAGAAGAATGAAATTGGAAAATAACTTTAGGAAAAACCAATTGATTAAGACGATACCTGAGGAAGAATCCACCTAGACTTCACTTGTTATCTAACTCTGAACCAGACGATTTATTCATTTGACTTGATCCGTAAGATTCCCTAAGTTATATTAATCCCTCTCTCGAGGCGACTAACGTCTAACCCTAGGTTGATTAATTGAAATCTCTTTCTAATTAAAACCCCTAGAACTGCATTAACTCGATCTATGGACTCTCATATTAGGTTTCACCCTAATCCGGAAAAATCTCTTCACCCTATCTCTAGGCGTGCGATCAACTCCGCTTAATTATGCTAGATCTACTCTTAGGCAGGGACTTTTGCTCCTCTACCTAAACACATCACACTTGAATTAATATCCCGGAAATATCAACACAAGAATTAAGAACACATAATTAAGAACAAGCCAAATATTTATCATATAGTTTAGTAAACGATAACAAGATTCGTCTTAGGCTTCATCCCCTCAGGTATCTAAGGGTTTAGTTTATAATAATAATAAAAGAATACATCTCAAAAGAAAAGATAAAACAAAACATAAGAAAACCCTAAAACCCCTTGAAGGAATTAAAGGAGAGATCCTCCTTCTTGAGTATAATTCCGGCTTCTTGAGATAAATCAACTGGCTATCTTCGAGTAAATCTCCACAAATCTACCCTCGTTGGCCTAGCTGGACACCCCTTAACTAAAGCCATGGGTTCCCCCTTTTTAGGTTACACTTAGGGTGTTTATATAGGCTTCGGAATGTGTTTCTTTGCCCCTAAGTATCCTAATCAGAGTGAAACTTCTCTTTGCCACAGCAGGGACACGCCCGTGTAAGTCGTGGCCAGGCCGTGGTCGAGATTGTTGATTGGGGCACGGCCGTGTGGTCTTGGGCCTAGGCCGTGTGGGTTTCGTGATATGGCCCATTTACTCTGTTTTGGGTCCATTTTCTGTTCTTTTCATCATCCAGTGCTCTTCTGAGTATAAAACATGAAAACAAAGGATTAAGAGCACCAAATTACACAATTCAAGGCTTAAATCATCCAAAAGCATGCTAAATGTGGGCTTAAAATATGTTACTTTTACGGTTTATCACAACGTATCAAATATAGTCTCATATTTACATGTCATGATACATATCATTCTCTTGTTGTTTCTTCATAAATATAAATTATTCAATTCATTATAACAATATTTCATGTACCATCATTTTCATGAGTTTAGTGTATATTTATTCTAGTAGCAGTTCATAATCTTGAATATGTATAATTATCAAGCAAGTTTCACATACATGTATTTTCCATGTCATATTTCAATATATCAAATAATTATCATTTCTATGTATTTCAAGTTTAATTTCATGATTTCAAGTACTTATTGTAGGAGCCCAAATTTGCCCGGGCCCATACCAAAATTAAAACCAAATGATAAAACCAAAAAACTTTTAAAAAAACCAATAACAGTCCATCAGTCCAGAATATTAAAGTCCAACAGACCCAGATAAATAACCCAAATTCAACCCAATCAAAAAACCCAATTACACGGCTCGAAGGGCCCAAACATTTTCGGCAGACCGAAATCCTAAGGGTTCCAGAAGCTAACAGTGTAACAGTCCGTTTATGACCCTAATCGGAACAGTGGTTTCGGAACTACGAATCCAAATTAGAAAGGAATATTTTTATTTATTTTTATTTTTATTTATTACTATTTTCGTGTTTAATAAATATGTTTAAACATGTGCTAAAATTTTGTTGAGTTAATTCATTACTAATGTGAATAATTTAGTAAAGGATTTGATTGAATAAGTATAAAAATATTAGCTATTTTGAAAGTTAGGATTAAATTGAATAGGCTTTCTCTTGATTGGTCTTTAAGTGACAATTTGGCCATCAAGAAGAATGATGGTGGACGGCAACAATGAGATAGAATTATTAAGGAGTATTTTATTATTTTATAAAGTGTTTGTGGGGTAATAAAATATATGTGAATGCTAATAAAATAAGAAAAATATATTCTTGTTTCATCTCTTTCTTCCCCATCTTCTTGACCGAATTATCAAGGAAAGAGGAAGCTTAAACTTTCATTTCTTTTCGGTTTTGCATGTCTTATAAAGAACAAGGACGGAAAGAACCAGAATCGGATCGTGGGAAAGCTAAATTAATCGAGTAGCCGGAAAATTTTAGCTTCTCAACTACCAAGTAAGTTTATAAGCAATTGGTTTTAAATGAATAAGTATCAAATTGAAAGGTACATTTTTAACAAAATTATTTCTTAAATATTGATTACCGAATGAATATGGTGATTTTTATTTTATGGCCGAATGTGATAGTACTAAGGACATGTGATTATTTGTACAAATTTCTTAATTGAGTGAATTATATATATAGCTATTTAAATGTTACCAATGTGATGGAGTATAGAATGAATATTCGTGTTGGCCGAATATATTTGTGCCTTAGGTATGAAATCTTGGGATGTTTGGATTGAATACATAATTACAAATTGATTAGTAGTTAATTGTGGAGCATGAAATGAGTAATGGTGGGGATTGAATGAATTACTATATGTATAATTGAGTAAGGCCGATTATGATAGTAAATTATAAGAAGAGTGATTCGGGTTGAATGTGTGTAATCATGTATGTTCATATTTATCATATGTGAATTTGTATGATGTGAATAAATGGGGGTTTGATAATAAGCACTGTGTGTGCGGAAATGCTAAGTAACGACTCTATGTGAGCGATACGTTACAGGAAGCTAGCACTGTGTGTGCGGAGATGTTAAGTAACGGCTTTATGTGAGCGATACGTTACGGGAAACTGGCACTATGTGTGCGGAGATGTTAAGTAACGGCTCTATGTGAGCGATACGTTACGGGAAACTGGCACTATGTGTGCGGAGATGTTAAGTAACGGCTCTATGTGAGCGATACGTTACGGGAAGCTGGCACTGTGTGTGCGGAGATGTTAAGTAACGGATCTATGTGAGCGATACGTTACAGACTTGTGTTACGTGTGCGGGATTTCAGATTTTCCTAAAAGCCGAAAAATGCTTAATAGAGGTAAACGAGAGTGACAGGTTTGTATATGTTATACGATAGTTCATTTTGATGTAAATTGGGTAAGTTATTTTGGTATGGAAACTTAATATGTGAAACCTTGGATTTATTTTGGAGACCAAATAGAAATGATATTGATTAATGATGATATATTATGTGTATGGATGTTGCGATCTAATCCATATTTAAATTAAGTTAATTAGAAACTATTAAATTGCTTGGGTATATTTATACACTATCTTTTTGCTTATAACTTACTAAGCTTTAATAGCTTGCCGTGGTGTATTTGGTTGCTTATGATTTAGATCCTTGGAGTGGTAGCTCGCATTCGGGAAAGCATTGTTGAAGTCAAGTGCACTATCATCTACTTTTGGTATCAAATTTCATCGTTAAACCTTGAAATTATGGCATGTATAAGCTTGAATATTTTTGGTCTCTCGTTTGGTTGATATGTATATAAGAGCCATACGAAATTGGCTAAATTTTTGGTTGTATTGAACTTACATGATAGTCATGGATAAAGCTTATTATAGAATGGTATGTTGTGAAAAGTGGTATTCAATGTTTGTTAATATGAGATAATCTAAGAGTCTAGATGTTTCTGAATGGTGATTGATAAATTCGGCATATGATTATAAGTAAAGCTAAGTGACTATGAACTGTTGGTAAGAGTTATATAGTGTATATGTGCATGCTACCATTGATACATGTTCGGCCTTGAATACAATAAAGAATAAATAAAATGGTTAAAGCGAATGCATGAAATGGTTGAATGATTAGGTGTATAAGGTACCATGCCGAATATGGCAAAATAATGATGTTAATGAATTAGTTTCTTTGGTTATTATAATTATGGTGTGTGAAATGAGGCATGCTGTATACAAAAGTGAAGCATATATGTATTGATGATATATGTTTAATTGTATCGACGATTTTGTAAATGGAATAAACGGATAAGCACTATATGCATGTTCGGTAGTTGTATAGAAATGGTCCAGTAAATAATACTTTACTATATGATTGTAATGAGTTCTTATTTGACTAAATAATATTATTTGTATTGCACAAATAACTGATCTGATAATTGATGAGATATATATGTACATTAACAAGTGATTTTATATGGTGTAATATTTTGTATGAAGTTTAGTAATGCTCGTAACCCTAATCAGGCAACGGAGACGGGTTAGGGGTGTTACAAACAGCGCAGCGCACGTGCCTCTACGCGCGCCACCATGCACGCCTTCACGCGCGCCACCACGCACGCCTCCGCAGCCTTCGTACCTCCAGCGAGCCTTCGTATGCCACGTCCGCGTCCGTACCTGCACAAAGAAAGGGGACAAACAAAACAATAGAGAGTAGTAGAGAAAAAAAAAAGAAAAACATTTGTAATTTTTCATTTTTTTAATTTTGATTTCGGCTTTAAAAGGCCGAAAACAAACCATTGTATGGGTTACGCACACTGGATATAGAGAATATAGAGAAATACAAATCAGAAACAAAAATTCGAAGGTTTTTTCGATTTTAATCTCTTTTAATTTTTCAAATCCTATTCGATTGGCTTTCGATTTATTTCCTTTGTGCATGCGAAAATAAAAAAGAAAGGGAAAGATTACCATCGTAGGTTTCCGTCCACGTCTTCTCCGTCGCAATCGGAGTTAGATATGAAATCGAAGGGCAAAGCTTTAAGGTCGGTGCTTAAGAGCATATCGGACCTTCTTGTACCACTACGCGCCGTTTACAGTGGCGTTCTAGTAATCAGACGGAGGGGTTTTTAGATGCGGCCGAGAGCAGACGCAAGGGGAGTTCGATTTCTAAAGAGAAGAGGGGGCCGATTTTCTGATTGTTTTTCGGGCTTTATTAGCCTTTTAAAACTGTGCAAAACGGCGTCGTTTGAAGCCTGATTAAGTGGCTTCAAAACGACGCCGTACAAGGCCGCCTCGACCCGATCCAGTTCAATATCCACAGGACTCGCGCATTTCTACGGTGATGGATAATTTACGCGTTTAATCCTTTTCTTGGCGCCGTTGTTTCAATTAGATCCTTGGCATATTTCCTTTGTTTTTTAAATTGACCTCTATAATTTATGTGTCATTTCAAACTAATCCTATCAATGTGTTGCGTTTTGAATATCAGGATATTTGCTAGTTTAATCCCTTAATATTTATACGGATTTTAATCTGATCTTCAATTTTGGTTTAAATAATTTTATTTATTTATAAATCAGCCCTCTAATTATATTTTTATTTCGATTAAGCTTTAATTTTTGTTCATAATTCTCGTAACTTTTTATAGTATTAAATTTAGTTATTATCCAAGCTTTTTTAATAAAATCGTTTTGGAAATGAAATTTATAATGTTTTAATTTGTTTTATTTTTCATTTGAATGTATTTTATTCCTTGTATAAATGTTTCATTTCAACATCATATATTATGTATTTCTTGGATGACTCTTATAATATTTAATTTAAATACAATTACATGTTATTATTTTGTACAAATTATTAGTTCTCACATTATTTTATGTATATATTTCCTCTTAAACCTATCTATATGTACATTTAATTTCATTTAAAATTGCTTATATATATATATATATATATATATATATATATATATATTTTTCTATTTTAAATTTAATGTATATAATTTGTTAATTTGAAAGATCATATTTTATTATATATTTTAATTATTTTCATACATTTTTATATATTATTACTTATATATGTTTTTGTATACATTTAAATGCATATATATTTTTTTAATTTTTAAAATATACATTTCACAAGTTCATTTACAAATTATTCCATTTTAAATAATTTCATAAATTGTTGATTTCAAAATTCACTTTCTTTATTTGTTTTAAACACATTTGTTAGCATTTAAAATTTTGTTTTATATTAGTTTGTCATCATAAATCTTGTAGAATTATTATTGATTGTTAATATGTTCTAACCATACGGTTATCGTTATTGTATATTTGTGCGTTAAATTACATCCATAATTACGTTCATTGTTATAATGTTGAGTTTGTATATTACTTCATGCTTAATGTTATGCTTGTGCTACTCGTTATTATTTTATGTCTCCAATTCTAATGTATTCGAGCCTTTACTAAATGTTTCATTTTTATTACGTGAATACCAAATAATGCATTTTGAGCCAATTTTAAAATTGCGTATTTAAAAATTCCTCAAAATAAGGTAATGTTTCGTATTTGGAAATCCGAGAAATCATACCCTAACGTGCTGGGTTTCGATTCTTCGTTTGGCCAAATAACTGAATATCTTTTTAAGATTTCATTCGTGTTTTCTCAGTTCAAAACAAGGCAATATTTAGTGATTGGAAATTTGAGAAATCGTGCCCTAACGTGCTGGGTTTCGATTTTCCATTGTGACCAAATAATTAAGTATCCTTTCGTAATTTTGCCCATGTTTTCCTTTTAAAAGACAAAGCAATATTTCGTGTTTGGAAATCCTAGAAATCGTACCCTAACGTGCTGGGTTTCGGTTTTTCATTTGTCCAAATAACCAAAAACCTTTCAAAATTTCAATGCATGAGTTTTGAGAATTTTGGGATAATCTTGAACTCGAGGACTTAAATTGTTATATCCTAACGCGCTGGATGTGATATTTTATTCCTTTGGAACAAGAAAATCTTAATATTCAAACTCGAGTATCTTCAAATGGGTCAAAGAAGGTCATAATTTAAAAATATTTTTAAATTTTCAACATAAGGACATTAGTTAATCAATTTGATACCAATTTTAGGCGTACGAGGGTGCTAATCCTTCCTCGTACGTAAGCAACTCCCGAACCCGTTTTCTTAAAATTCGTAAACCAAAATTAATTTCTTTTAAAAATAAAACAAAATGTTTTATAGGTGACCCGATCACATTTAAACAAAAAGGATTGGTGGCGACTTCATTTGTCATTTTAAAGTCGATCCCCGTTTTTCCAAACCCCCAAAAAATGGTTTCGACACTTACCATTTTCTATATTTATCCAGTTGAATTTCTCAGAATTTCGATGGATTTCCAGTAGTACACTTATAGTGTACAATCTCATTAAACTTCAATTCATACATATATATATACATAGGTCCTTTTCAAAGAGCACACTCTCGCGAACCTCATTTCTTACAGCTGGATTACTAGTTATAAAAGTTTTAAAAACATAAAAATTACAAGAAAAAGGCAAGAATTAACTCACTTGATGCAAAAATTATAAAATACCAGCTTAAAGAACCCCTCCTATGGCGTTTTGGCTGATGAGAATGAAGAAAAATCAAAAGAAATCTAGATATTTCCACTTTAGCCTTAACTTTATTTAATTAATTATGTAATATTCTAATTTTGCCCTTAAATCATCAATTTTCTTGCTGATTTCATGCCCTTTCCGTCCAGCCCAAATAATTTTGGGTCTAATTACATTTTAAATCCTTTCTCATTAAACACTTAAGCTATTTAATCATTCTAGTAACTTTTACACCTTTTTCAATTTAGTCCTTTCTATTTAATTAACTACCCAAACGTTAAAATTTTCTAACTAAATTTTAATACCACAATACCAACATTTCATAAATATTTATAAAAATATTTTAGACTCAATTTTACGAGATCTAGGTCTCGATACCTCGTTTTTACCTCATTTTTTCAATATTTTTTTTCTAGTTAACCACTAAATTGGTAAAAATTTTCTATCGATATTTTCATACGACTTTCCTATCATATTAATATTCATGCAATATTTTTTTTAAATAAATATGCTTTTTAAATCAAATTTATGGTTATAAAATCACTGTTCCGATAACCTTAAATTTAGGCCATTACACATATTCCAGACATTTAGCTGGTCAAAACAAAGCAAACTATCACCTAACATTTCCTACTACCACTAGGTAGCCTAGGAACTTGATAAACATTGCTTGTACACCTAAACTAGTCATTCTAAACTAGTCATTCAACACTTAAATATATCAAGCTGTCATCAGCTTCTTCATTTTCAACTAGTTTGATTACAATAAAACTAAACAGAAAACATTGCTGTTACAGCAAGCATATGCTTCAGCATGTTTACAAGCCACATGCACTTTATCCGGAGATATACAGCAGCATGGTAGGCCGATTTTCAACACCTCCTTACACAATGTTGCCTAAACGTACTGATCAATCTCGAAAATGTTTACGGCATCTCCAAACTCTTTCAACAATAACTCCTGATAGAAACACGGCAGCTCTCATCTTTCATTCCAGGTTTCCAAGCTTGATTAAGTTGTCATTAAATAGCCAAGAAATGGAGAACACAAAGAGATGCTTGGAAAGGCTCTACAAGTTGGGTTGTCTTCAGAAACTAAAGATTATCAACCTTGCTGTGTTTCCAGTACCAAGGACATTCCCAACAAGTCTCGTTAAGGTAAGCTTGGTGAAAACCGACCTAGTTGCTGACGATGTAATGAGAATGTTGGAGTATTAGGATCACCTTCAGGTGTTGAACTGCTTAAAAAGTCCATTAGGGGACCCGAACTGGAAAAGAAACCCAACTCATTTCCTCAACTCAGATTCCTCTTCATGGAAGAAATACTTGTTAAAACTTGGAGGATGGGTGATGGAGCCATGGGCGCCTTGAAGAGTTGACCATCACTCGTTGCCATGAACTAGAATCACTTCCAAAGCAGCTTAGGCATCTCCACAACATACGCCAAGTAAAGGTGAATTCTCCCTCTCATTGCTTAAGACGAGAGCTTGAGCAATTAAATCTGCAACAATGTGAAGTCCAAATACATTTTTGATGACAAGAAGAGTGGCTTCTTTATTGAAGACAGCTAAACAGTGAAATTAATCTTTTTTTCTAATTTTCTTTTTTATTTTGATGTTAGATCCTGATATATATGTTTCTTGGGTTTCTAAAGCATGGTTTGGATTGTATACCTAATTATGCAATAATTTTTGTGTATGAATGACCACTATTATAAATAATAATTAACTTTTTATCTCATATATCAATTAAAATATATTACATTTACTTATTAAAAATTTGTAACCTTTTAAAATAATATTAAAAAAGTAAAAATAATATATTATAAATTTTGATTTTTAGAATATTAATAGGTTATGTTATGACCAATTAGTATCAATTTTAATTTACTTAAAAAAATTTTGTATGGTGAAAAATAAAATAAATTTGTTTCCAAACTCTATGCAATTATAAGGTGAATAATGTGAAATTATTCAAATAGCTTGATATTATTTTTATTCGATTTTTTTAATTTTTTATTTTTAAATTATTATATATGTAAAGTTATATTTGATATTACCTTTCAGTTAATTCAAAATTTTAAAAGAAACCTAGTTTAATCTCATTACTAAGAAAAAAAATAAAACATTTAAGATTTATTACATTATTTTTCACTATTTTTTAATATACAAAAATTAAAATTAAAATTAAAGTAATGATATTCAAAGGGGTTTTTTATAATTGTTGTCATAATGCGTATATAATACTCAAATATTTTGAGGCATAAAATAATTTTTTTCATTTTTATACTAATATATTGCACTTAATGAATATATTAAATATAGTTCCATTTTTCAAACATTAAAGTTATCACATAAACTTATTTCTTTTTTTCTCTAATACATTACTTTAGAGTGTATATATACATATATATTTAAAAGCGGTCTATAGGTAATTAAAAACTACAAAAATGCGAAGAAATTATTATTAAATTCATTTTGTTGCATAACTTGAAATTAAAAAAAAAAAAACTACAAGAAACCCATAAATAAAATAAGATGGCTACAGGTAGCCATCAGTCAACTCAAATTAAGTGCTAGTAAAACCTGATTTCGTAAGCAAGAAAACCGGGGGGGGGGGGGGGGGGGAGGAACACTTGCTAAGATAAATATAAATGAAATTGACTGCAAATGAATTTTGATACAATAGATTCACTATTCCTAGTTTGATAATTTCATTTTAGCCCAAGTTCCTAGACACTAGGGGGAAAAAACATCAACATAAATACTATAATAATTTACAAGCCCCCTTGAGTGACACCCACGTCTTACATTGACTTGTTGCCGAAGAAATGTCACTCTCCATTAACCATTACTGATTGAAAAGGAACCCTGTTAATCTCCACAAACGTCGAATAATCATTGCATATAGGTTGTTTCCATGGCTCACCATCCATTTGCATAAATGCTTCTTTCCACTCTCCACCTCTTATCTCCATTCTTATCGATGCAGCCTGCAAAAAGAAATGTAAAACTTATCACTAGGAGCTACCATTTCAAGAAACAATGGCACAGTAGAGAATACAACATTGATTATCTGTGAACAACTTTTTTATTTATATGTTTCACCACTTTTGACTTGTTACGAGGAAAAAATTATATAGGTTCCAGTACCTGCGCTATGTGTTTTGCAGATATAAGTTCAGTCATTACAAATGATGCATGCCATCCTTCCTTTAAACCAAAAATTTCTAGAAGACCATCATCAGAGCGTGCCTCGACAAAGCCCCTCTGCAAAAATGAACAATGAATATTGAAGAAAGTTCAAATTTGGAATCCAGTCAAACCTGCCAATAGGCTAAGAATCACATCTAAGACATGGGTCTTACGACATAAGCATATGCTGCAAAGTCGGAAAGCAATTAAATTTACATAATTGAAGAACGATGGTCGACCATTTGCATCATTCAGAATGTTTTGTGGAATTAATTGATGACCTTTCATTTTAAACTGAGCAGAGTTCAACTTGCTTGAAGAAATGTACTATACCTTTTCCAAATACTTTGGTTTTAGATTACCCCATGGATTTCGTCCACTTCCATAATTATGAAGATTTAAAGCAACAACTGCCCTCACACTAAAAATGAACGGTAAAGAATTAGATGATGATTAACTCATAATCCATAGCAAGCGTAGAAATGTTCTCCATCTATGTATTTGATGTCATAGTAACTTTAGCAATATAGCTTGGTATGTAGAAGCATCCATAAGAGAAAGATTAAGATATCAAATAAACATTATATGGTTAGATAAGAACTATAAAGGCGAACAGCTGATAAGTAAGAACAATAACTGCCTAAAAAGATGCCTAAAACAGTTAAGATGCATATTTAAGATGATGTAAAATTAATTACTTTGAAAGGTACCTTTTTGGTACTGGAATCTGCACCCATTCTGTTGAATTGACCTTTTTAACATGCATCTTTAAAATGTTCTTGAGTCCCCTGCATTTACAAACATTATTTTAAATATGTTCACTACCAATTACCATGGCCTATGCCCTGGCTACACTGTCTAAGGAACAAACAAACCTTAACAAAATGCTTGTTATAAATACATACAAACATGCACAACAATATAAACATCATTATTATACCAAAAAGAAAAGAAAAGAATATGCCCACTCTAGGATGAGAGGCAAGCTAAAAAACTTTTAGAATATCTAACCTTAAACTTGGATCACTTGTGCAAGTTGTGAGAAACCAACCCTGACTGCAACTGTAACCAGAGTAGATAATCTACCATAAAGATGGACCAATTGCAATTTAATATTAGTTTTAGCAAAACAAATCAGTGATTGAAATATTTTGTGCTTAAAAGAAATAATGGGAGAATTAAGAAAATGTTCAGCATAAACCAAAATTATATTTAAGCTGTTTTATAAGACCAATCAGAAGACAAAAATAAAAGCTAAACATCCAAGCATATGTACCTAATATTGCATACATCTTTAGTTCTACAGTAACCTCATACCTCTTCCATTTGCTGCAAAAGCACAAAGTTAGGACCATATCAACATGATATGCTCTCGGTGTTGTCAAAGGAACAAAACGCACTCAAGGCGCTAGAACCTTCATACTGCCTAAGTGAAGGAGTAATATATCTATATCTATCTCTCTCTTTCTCTCTCTCTCTATATATATAATGAGCTTAAAATATACGGTTCTGTTAATAAAGCTCTAAATGGCAGTATTAACATAAAACAGCTTCAGATTAAAAGATAAATATTTAACATTCACAACAAAACATTCTTGAACGTGAAGTCAAATACGTTAAGAAATCCAAATACCTTATTCGCAAGAGGACCCTGTGCAAGGTGAGGTTTCTCATTACGAAAATGATGGAACCCATATGCAACTTTTGCATCCATTCCTGTACGTAAAATAATAATAACATGAAAACACCATAAGCCTGAATGGGAAGAGTTACATTTATTAAAATAAAGTTAATGGCATGCCATACCTATGCTAAAATAATTATAGAATACTCCTTCATAGAAGTTCACTTTGTCGGGAAGGTCTCCCTCAATCTCCAAAGTCTGCAATCACAGATAAGATTTTTCCCATTTGTATTTAACATTCCACATCAGATGAGCTATATTGGAGAAATCAGTGTAGCGTATGTTGATCTATGATCTAAGAAGTACTCTTTATAATTATATTATCAAGTAAAGAAAGAGATATGCACATTTTTAAAATTGCATTCCTCTTTGTTATCCTCAAAGTATATTTGACAAATTCCAGTAATACCAAATTAATAAGATAAAGCAAATAAAACTTTATTAACCTTCACAAGACTCAGATTAGGCATCAATGTTCACACATGCAAAAGTTTATTAAATAGAACAGAGGATTTAGAGCAGAGAGATTCACTACCTTATCAAGAGAACACTCTTCTGCAGCCTTCAAAGAATGGGGAGGATCAGCAACTTCACCACCAGGCATTTGCACCACAACATGCCAACTGCATCATCAAAGAACATTTAGTCAATAGTGAATATCATGAAACTTAACAAACAGAAGGCAGTCACCTAAAACCTTCAGTATGATAAGGAAGCAAAACATAGTACTAATCATCGTGTAATGATGTATGCTTACCTATCCAAATCGGAAACTGGACCAACACTAGCTCTGTGCAAAGTTCTTTTAATACCCGATTTCCAGGTGAAAGGATATGAACCTCCCTACAATGAAGATTCAAAGCGTGAATCGAGAAAGAAAGATAAGCAAATAGTCAACAACATGATCAAATTTCATTATATAAAGGAATATCGTACCCAACCAAAACTTCTAGACAAGTCATTGCCTGTACCAAGTGGAATGATAGCTACAGGAGGAACTGGCTCCCGACCATTTTGATTAAGTTCTCCAAGACATCCAAGTACCCAACCAACAGTTCCATCACCTCCAGCAACCTGCTCATTTGTACCGTCTTAAAACTTAAAAGTTCAGCTAGGAATGTTCAATTTGTTAACCGTTTTTGCTATTTGTTCTTCACTATCTAGGAAATTGCTTAAAAGGGAAAACAAAATCGTAATTGATCATGTAACCAGCGAATTAAAACCAAGTATACAAAATCAATTTTAACACAGCCATTACGTATAAAAGTAAAATCGTGTGCCTTATTCAGAAAATGAAAAGTTATTCCAATCAGAGGGTTCTAAATAAAAATAGAACAACACAGGGAAAGACAAGTATACAAGTAAAAAGCTGGTAGAAACATACCACAATTCTAATGTTCTGTCGTATCTCTTTAGCACAAAAATCTCCATTGTTAGCCCACTTCTCAATGCAAGCCAAACCATACCTTACAAATTCATGTGGCTTCACATCTTCAAGGTCTAATACCTACATTTCAATATTAATAAATCTTCTTAAGTCGTATGAAACGATAAAAATGGAAACGAAAAAAAAAAAAGTGATACCTGTTCTTCGCTGATTAATTTTTGGAGACGCTCTTTAAGCACGGGACCATTACGTCCGCCACTACGGGGGTTGATAAAAACGATTATAGGGGATTCAGGACAGGGAACATCAGCGGAACCACTTGAAGGGAAATGCTGGTCACCGCCATCAACGTCCTTTTTCGTTATGGAATCTAACATTGCTAAACGTAGATAATGAGGCATCAAAAGCCTTCGTCTAAGCTCATCTGTATCTATCTTAATACCGGCTAAACGGGACAAACCGTAAGATCTTATCGATTCCATCATGGAGGAACGAGACACCGTCCGTGACGGCGATGACTCACCTTGTGACGTCGATGACTCACCTTCCGACGGCGGAGAATCCATGATCTCCAAATCTTTTTTCTTTCTTTTATTAAAACAGTGTATGAATCAACAAAGGCATATAGATCGAGGGAGAGGGAGTTTTTGTTTTTTTTTTTTTTTTTTCTTTCTTTGAAAACACGTTTGATCGCTCAATTGTTGGTTTTGTTTGTTGGGTACTTTGGAGGGAGGACAAAAGGTTAAAATCTGTCGTAAGTGTCTATACTATTTATAAATTTTAAATTTAGTTCCTATATTTTTACTTTTAAGAATTTAATCCATTTGTTTTTCAGATTTCGATCCAAATGTTAAACTTGTTAAGATTATTTTATTAAATTCAAGTTCATTATAATATCATTTTTAATTACATTCCTAGCAAGTAATTTTTTTTATTTCAAAATGTTACACTAATAAATTTAATAAAAAATTTTAAAAGTATTAGTAACTAAACTTGAATTTTAAATTTTAAAAAGTAAAGAGACTTATCCCACATTTTAATTTTCTTAAATAAGAAATATTTATTATAGTAATTTATTAATTATTTTTATAATAAATATTTTTGTGAAATATGCACATAATTTTGTGCATGTAATAAGTAAATGCAAACTAAACTCATTTCCGGTAAACTACTCTTATTAGTATTAATTAAAATTTATACAATATGGTATAAAATAGTAAGGAAAATATGATATTATAGCATAAAAATAATATACACACTTTCGGAACACTTTATAAACAACGTGTCAAAATTTTTATGGTACATTATAACTAATCTATCTAATTATTTCTGTAATATATAATTTATATTAAAGTTTTAGAGAAACTTTCATTGGAATATCCTTTAACCCCGTTGGGTAACACAAAGTATTTGAATAGAAATGTAATTATAAATTTTAAATGTACTTAGTTGATAGTGTATAATTACTTTGTAATTCTCTATGTCGTAACCATTTTTTTGAAAAATGGGAACCGACTAAAAATAGGGAGTCGCCACCGATCTTTTATTAGGTGTGATCGGATCACCTTTGTTTTAATAAAACATTTTGATTTACTAAAACAATGTTTTTGGTCTACGAAAATTTAAGAAAATAAGTTCGGGAGTCGGTTACGCGCGAGGAAGGATTAGCACCCTCGCAACACCCAAAAATCGGTACCAAATTGATTAATTAATGTCCTAATGTCGAAAGTTTAAAAATTTCACAAAGGATTGAAAAAATTGATCTCTTTTGGAAACGTTTGAATTTTCTCGAATTGAATATCAAGTAGATAATGATTCAAAATAATTCAAAGTAGAATAATAAAAAGATCTAAAATAAACCCAAATAAAATATTTAAATAGACAACATATAAAACAAGTTATGCTAGGTGATATATATAAACGTTTAAACTACATGATATATATATAAAAATCTGAAAATAAATAATATATATATTAAAATGTATAAAAGGGAAAGTAATATAATAATAATAATAATAGCTTAAATAATAACAACACATCAATAAAGAATAATGATAGAAATAATATAAAAGGAATAAATATAGAGTATAAATCGATGGTAGAAAACAATAGTAATAGCAAACATAATAGAGATAACAATGATAATAATGATTAATATGACAAAAAAACGTTACTAATAACAATAACAATGAAGGTAATGATAACAAGGTGACAAAGTAGTAATAATGATAATGTGAAAAGGCCAACAATGATGTAATGATGATAGTAGAAAATATAATAAATAATAGCAAAAGGGAATAAAGCATAAAAACATAATGATAATGTTGTTGTTAATAGTAATAATATCATAATTTCAAAAATGAACGGAGAAGGACCAAGGTAAAACACCAAAGGAATAATGGGGTAAAATTAAAAATTTGAAAAGAGTGCAATTAGATGTAATTGGAGTGTGGCGCAAAAAGAGGGACTGGCCGTGAAAATATCCCCTAGAAGGAGTATGCGCAGTCTCTGGGAGTCCAAAAGCGCCGCTTCATTCATTACTTAAACCAAAAATAAATTTTGTCATTCTTTAATGCTCCTGAACACCAAAATCAAAGCCCCCTCACCCTTCCTTTCGAATACTGAAAAACTCTCCATCTCCCCATTTCGTCTTCCAATCGATCGGGCTCCTTAGGCCGTTCGCGGCGCCACCGCGCCTCTGCCAGATCGGTGACCAGCGGCGCTCAAACAGGCGGGCCTCGATCTCGTTTCGAAGCCCTTTGAGATGTCGACTTTCGGCGCCCGAGACGAAAGGAAAAGGGGGGCTTCGACACTCCTCCACGAGTCGAGTTCCGTCGCCAAGAAAACGGGCTTCCGACGTTACGCACGTGAGGATTTCAGGCAAGCCTCTTCTTCCTTTCTTTTTTTGTTTTATAATTGTTTTGATTCGTAAGACAAATAAATATATAAATAAAGTAGCAAAAAATGATAACAGAAAAGAAATGAAATCAACCTTCTATTGCTATTTTTTGATTGCTGATGTTGGTATCGTTCTTACGATTTCTGTTTTTTTTTTAAAAAAAAAGGGCTACAAGAGTTTTTTGTTCTTTTTTCTTTTCTGATTTTTTTTCTCTAATGCCGTCAGAAGAAAAAAAGATCCCTCTTACATCGATTTTGAACGGCTTTATAGCCGAGGAATACAGTCTTCCTCACTATTATTTAACTACGTCTTCCATGCTTCTTTGCCTCTATTGCTGTGTATTTTCTTGTCATTTTGTTCTTCTTTTGCAGGTCGTGGGCGAGGTGCGTGGACGTTTGGTCGAGCGGTTGCCGAGGCGTGATGGGGCTGACAGAGGCATGGGCGTGCGTGGGAGATCGGGACGACGCGCGGGCGCAGTTGGAGCGACGCGCGTACGGACGACGCGCGGCGGCCCTGGAAAGAAGAGAACCTTAGGGTTTTCTGAACCTGCCTAGCGTTTTGGGCTATATTGGGCCGTTTAGGCTTTGGGCCATTGGGCCTCTGTAACTGGGTTAGGATCTGTGTGGGTTTAGACTGGGGTTTGGGCTTAGTTGGGCTGTATGTTTTATTTGGTTTTGGGCCTGTAATTGGACTTTCAAGACTGTTTATATTTTTTATTGGGTTTTTAATGGGCTTGGTTCAATAGGCCCGGACGAAATTTGGGTATTACACTCTATATCATATTTGGTGGTAAAAATTATAATTACACAGTTATATAATTGATAATTTTAAAAAATATATTGATTACTATAAAAATCGCTGGTATAATAAAATAATTTCTAAATAAGTAATAAAAATTAAACTCAAATCATCATATATATTAGGTTAGTCTAAAAAAATAGTTGATAATATGATTACTAAAAAAATAGCAAAAAAAATAAACAATCATATGTAATTTTATCTAATTGTTCTATTGCATATTTGTTGGATTATTCCTTCTTTAATACTTAACATATGCTCGTATCATCATTTATTGGTCTTTAACCGAGTTCATCATCATTTGAATTTGAATCTGATAATTAAGATTATCAATACCTCCTTCCTACAAGTACTATTTGAAGTATGAATCATCTTAATTCCACCTATGATTAAAGTTATGCAACATACAACATGCTAAAACAATTGAACCTTTTTTTATGCTATACTAAGATGATATTATTAATATGAGAAATATTTGTTTATAATAATAAATGTATTCTCAACAACATTTTGAATCCCCAAATGACTTAAATTAAAGAGTTTGCGAGCTGTCTACGGTGCTTGTGTGTGGCATCATTCTTTCAAATGGTATCATACCCTACGTTATGGTGCATAGTTAACATCGACCTTATAATATTTGGGTTCATAATACAAATAGTTAGTAGCTTTGATTATAAAAACTTATATAAACTTAATTTGGAGAAAAGCTTATGTAATGCCCATAATTTGCCCGGGCCCATTTCTCAAATTAAATTAACCCACTAAGACCTAAACCAACCCCATACCCAACCCAATAAAGGCCCATGACCAAAAAAAAAACCCCAATACAGAAACCTAAACAAAAAAGAAACCCTAATTTCTTTTTCCTAACCCTAGCGCCGCAACCCCTACTAGCCTCCACTACTGCCGAACCTGCCTCTGTCGGCCACCACATGCTCCACTACCCCCTGCAAAAACAAAAGGGAAGAGGCAACAACGACAGAAAAGAAAGGAAATGATTGTATTTTATTTGGATTTTTCTCCAAACTTCGGTTATAAAAACCGAATACAGATCTGTAAAGAGAACCTTTTTTTTTATTCAATTAATAAAATAAAATAAAAAACAGATTCAAATCAACACAAAAATAGTAGTAGAGATCCAACAAAAATCCAAAACGCAGAAACCAAATAAGTAATTTTCGAAGGTATTTTTTATCTTTAACTTTTTTTTCTTTTTCTTTTCATTTTCTTTTATTCGAATATATATATATAGTATAAAATAAAAAAATAAAAAAAACTTACCTTTTCCGAGCGGTGGCCGGTGCGGCGGTGATGGCGACGGAGAACGGCGGTCCGATCGCCGGAAATCGCACCAGCCCCCCTACGTGCAGAGAAAAGAGAAAGAAAGATTATTTTTTTTTAGAAGCAGCACAAATGAAAAAAAAAAGGAGAAAAAGTGGTTTTATAATGGATCAAAACGGCGCCGTTTTGGGGTTGGGAGCCCAGGCGCCAAAACGACGCCGTTTAGGCACCAACCCGCGCGCGCGACCCGACTCGACTAGAGGATCCGCGCGTTTCTGTCGATTGGGCTAATTGCCCTTTTGGTCCCCCAGCAATTTTTGCTTTTTAGATTTAGTTTCTGTTATTTTCAAAATTGCCCCAATACTCTGTTTTAAGTCCAATTTAGTCCTTTTTTAATTATTTCGTTTCAATTACTTATTTTGTACTATTATTATTATTATTATTATTATAACTATATTATATTATTATATTATATATAATTTTGTATCATCATTATTATTATTACTAAATTTATATTAGTATATTGTATATATTGTGTATTATATTATTATTACTATTACTACTATACTTATATTATTATTTTGTACATATTTCGTATTATCATCATCATTATTATTATTATGTTTACTATTATTATTATATTGTACATATTTTGTATTATTATTACTTTACTATTATTACTATACTAATTATTATTACTATTATTATTACTATATTATTATGTTGTATATATTTTGTATCACTATTATTTTTTATTATTATTACTATACTACTACTACTATTATTATTATTATTATTATTATTACTATATTATTATATTGTACATATTTTGCATCATTATTATTATTATTATATTTACTATTATCTCTATAGCTACTAACATCTTTTAGTTTTTATTTACGGTTATTATTTTAATGTTATCTTTTTTGTTTTTTTATTGTCATGTGTTGTTAATTTCTCATTTTCGTCATTTCATGTGGATCGACATTTTAAAATCGCAACACGACATTTTATTTTTTTAATTCATAAAAAGGGGTTTCATAAAGGTAATAGTCATAAGTTTGGGAATTCAAAAACTTGTGCCCAATCGTGCTGGGTGTGACTTTTTGTTTGACTAAACAAATAGATATCCTTTCAAATTTTGTTTCTATTTTTAAATAATGTGATATTTGCGTGTTTGGAAGTTCGAACGGATCGTACCCAATCGTGCTGGGTGTGTTTTTTTGTATGACCAAATGAGCAAATACCCTTTCCAAAATTTCAAAAAAATGTGTACTTGGAGATTTTTTGGAGATAATCTTGAATTCGGGGACTTAGATTATCGTGTCCAATCGTGCTGGATATGAGACTCTATTCCTTTGAAATAAGGGAAACTCGATATTCAATCAAGTTGTTTAAAATCAAAAAGGGGAATAAAATTTCAAAATCATTTCAAACTTTTCGACATTAGGACATTGATTAATCAATTTGGTACCGATTTTGGGCGTTGCGAGGGTGCTAACCTTTTCTCGCACGTAACCGACTCCCGAACCTATTTTCTCGAATATTCGCAGACCAAAAGAACAGTTTTAGTAAACCGAAATGTTTATTTAAAACAAAGGTGATCCGATCACATCTAATAAAAGATCGGTGGCGACTCCCGTTTTTATTCGTTTTCAAAACCCAAGTCCAATTCCCGTCTCTTTTCCAAAAAGAGGATGGTTTCGACAGCTTATATTAGGTTATATCTCCTTTTTATAATACATAAATTGAGTAAAAAATATAAAATTTATATATAACCTTTATAAACAAGGTTTTATAAATTGTCCAAAACTTTTATAATGTACACTTCTTATAAAACTATAACATTCTTTTATGAATAAGAATTTTTTAGCCATGATCATTTCAGACATTAATAAGTTTTCATGCTTATAATATGATTGTTTTAACTTGCATAAAATTATTTTTAAAAAATTGGATTTGGGTGTAATTACCTAAATAATTATTCCAATCCTTACTCTCCCCTTAAGAATTGAAAAGTATAATTACGTGGTACTCTAATTACATTCGATTCGGTGGGATCCATCAATTACAATGATTACTCAAACATGCCACCCATGTGTAATTATAAACAATTACACCCAAATAATTAAGTTTTTATATATTAAAACTAAAAAATTAAGAATAATATATAGAATATCAAATAAAAATAACAAATAAAATGATAAGAATATTTTTTGTATAATAGAATTTTTATTGGTTTGAATTATATAATTGAGTATAGCAATTCTTAATAATATAGATTGTTTTAATTTAACTACCATTTAATTAGTGTTATAGTTATACAACAATTAAAATCAAAATTGTAAATGATTACTAATAATCCATTGTTATTTTTTATAAAAACACTTAGACTATTTAATCTCAATAATGATTCCACTTATTAGAAAAATAAAATTTAAATTTACTTTTTAATTAATAATTTTTTATTTGGTTTTAAAATACAACAACTGAAAACTAAAAATTATAAAATATTTTTTAATATTAAAATTAATTTTTAATTTAATTTTAATACTTTAAAATCATAATTAATTTTATTTATTATTAGTGTGCACATATAAATTAAATCAAAAATTAATCCCAATTCTCAAATGCTTCTTATATTTGGAAGTTTAATATTTTAAGATATTTATATAAATTTTCAAGATAAAATTATTCTTTTACCTTTACATAAATTCATAATAAATGTTGAACTAATCCATCCTTAATTATACTTTCATTATAATTTAAATTATTCAATTTAATTAATAAGCATTATCTTATTACTTTAAATGTATTTTATTATTTTATTTACATCAATTTTGTAAAGATCAAAGTATAGATCTACAATTTATTTATCTTTTTGAATATTCGTACCTCTTTGTATAGCTTTCTTTATTACTATTGTCTACATCAATGGAAAGATCTCATTTCCCTTCTCTTCCCCAATTTAGTTTGTTTTTTATGAAATAGCTTTGAACATCACAAATCTATGAATTAAAATCTAGATAGCTTTCTTCTCTGATCCTCGACATTGATTGTCAATTTTGGATCTAAGATATGTTCTTCTACTAATGGATGGATACTGTAGCGACCATTGCATCGTCGCTTGGAACTCGCTAGCCGAACTTTAAAAAAAGAATTAACAGCCCAATGACTTGAATGAAAACTTTTGAATGGTTCAGTGATCATTTTGTAACTTTTTGAAGTTGAATGACCAAAACGTGAACTTATTAATAGTTAGTGACTTTGGGTGCAGTTTACCCAATAAGATAAAACTCTAAATCTGAGCATATTTGAACTTCTAGTACCCATTTTTTGGACTTTTAATACTATTGAAGTATACCCAAATTCTATTTATTTATTTGGGCTGAATATAAATAAAAATGCCATTTCTTTGAGATTGGATGTTTAGGCTACTTAATGAGACAATAGTGTTTGTTGGGGTCCAAGGGCTACGAGAAAGACAACCATATCATGATTTGGGCTATATTTATGTTTACTCATTAACCGTCACCTAACTAATTAAATTTGTGAGTATATTGTTCTTGTAAATTGTAATTACTACTTTTAACGTTGTTTTCACACCAGTTTGATTTTGTCTTTTTCATGTTGATGCTAGACAAGACCGTCGGTGCCCTCTTCTCGACGTTTTTAATACTGTTTTTTATATAGTTTACCAATTTATCTATCAACAGCGATAGAAAGATATTTGATGTTTGAGGTTACCATTTTTCACGACTTTGAAATCAAATACTAAGTAATTTTATTGGTCTTCTTTTTTTTTTTTTTTTTGAGGGACAATTTTATTGGTCTTCTATTTGTTGCAATCCGGGGCGTGGCATGTCCAGATTAGATAATATCACTTCCATTTAGATAATTTTATGTATCTTTATTATCTTAATCAGTAGTCGAGGTTTCGATCTTTATCTTGGATATGGAGCAGCTTCAAACCTCGTGGTCAGCATCTACTCTATTAATAGACCTAAAGAATGCGAAAGATTAATTATTGAACTCTCTCCAATAAATGCCTTAAAAGAAAAAATTAAAATAATTATAGTACTCTCAATTTTTATGTCGATAAACATTTCATATAACTTGAATGTTAATTTAATTACCGTAATAGCACTTAAAATATTATATTTAACATATTTAAAGTTTGAATCTCATGATTTTAAATTTTTCTCAAATCTTCTAAGTTGACACCTCTTTTTACATCAAAATGAAAAATCACATTCATATTTATTATGTCGTGAGTTACCTTAGTCACCTAGACATTAAATGATTCAGGCTATTCCATATGAACTCCTTGCAATCAACGTGAAAAGGACAAAATATAATAGGGCATCTAATTGGTTCATACAACTAGTCCTAGTTGACTAAAATTGGGGATATAAAAGCATGTTACCGCCCCCCTCCCTTTGTTTTCATCTTTGAAAAAAAATAGTCAAGTTATTATAGTGGTCCTTATTAATTGCTTTCGGAAATAAATTTTAAATAAATAAAAGATAGATGTTAATTTTGCATATAAACATTGTTTTAATGAGTAATTTGGTGTGGTTATATACATAAAATTTGAATTATGATAAATTATATTGGTAATCACTCAACTATTGGTAAGTTTTTCTTTTGGTCATTTAATTATTCAATTTTGTCTTCTTTTTCTTTGTCATTAGTTGTTAAATAGCTAACGGAAAGATTACGTGGCAAGTTTTAAAATTGGCATAATAACAAGTTTAACCCTCAACATTTAGTCTTGATCATTTCACCTAAAAAGTTAAAAAAATAAATTTATCAATTAAATTAACTCTTGATGCCACAAATAAATGTTGAAGATTATTATTTTTTAAATAAAGACTAAATTAGCATAATTTATAAATACTGAAAGTCAAAGCTATTATGTCAATTTTAAAAATTGTTAAAATATATTCTCTTTAATAATTTAACTGTTGATGACAAAAAAAAATGAATAATTAAGTAATAAAAGAAATATTAATAGTTTAATCACTATGAGTATAATTTACTCAATTATTTTTATTTTTATTTTAGGGTTTAGAGATTAGCTGACAGTAGAATTAAGATTATGGATATTTGCAGTGAGCATTGTTTCTGTTATTGTGAACCTAGAGAATTGGCATTATTGGTTAAACTGGTAATCTTAAGTGTAAAATATTAATGCACATTCATGCATAGTTGTGCATTTATTGCTTTTTGACAAATTGACAATATGGATTTGCTCAAGGAAAACAACTTGAGGCTAATCCTTTTACAATGTTTTAACTAAGTTTTGAGCTGCCGATAATATATATCATCTCTATTTATGACCAATCCATTTGCGGCCATCATATATGAATCTTCATCAACAGCGAAATGCTATCAAGCTTTGAATACACATGGTATTAAATTAATGGGTAAATTTAAAATATAGTCATTTTTGTTTGTTTCAGATTATATTTTAGTCACTTATGCTTGAAATGCTATATTTTAGTCACTTACGTTATCGTTTTGTTACGAAGTGGGCATTCTACCGTTAAACTCCATCATCTCTCCCTAACGGTAGTCCAAATGAGTTTTAAATGCTAACTTGGATGTCCAATTGTTGAGATGAAAATAGGTTTTTAATTTGAACTGTCACGTAAGACATCTAATTTGACATTTAAAGTCCATTTGGACTGCCATTTAGGACTTCCATTAGGGAGGTAACGGAGTTTAACGGTAGGTGACCATTTCGTAACAAAATGATAACATAAGTGACCAAAACATAACATTTCAAACATAAGTGACTAAAATATAATCTGAGGCAAACAAAGTGACTATTTTTATAGTTTACCCTAAATTAATATATAAAAACTAATTTATCAATTTTTAAGTAAAAGATATAAAATGTAATTCAACTCATAATATAAGAATCTCTATAATATTTGTAGGGATTAATATTGTTTTTAGGATATTAATATTTTAAAAAATCAAAATAGGTGTAAAATAGGTTAAGCAGTGGAGATAGGGAGGGCTTCCATCACCGAAAGCAGATTCATGTCTTCATGTGTTGAAGCAATATAAATGCAGTGCATGTTATATAAAATATAATGTGAATGAAAATAAATAAATGTCTCACAAAAAGCAATACAATCACACACACATCCATGGCTTTTTTTCATTTTCATCATAAACAAAAAACAAAAAAACCACACAAACAAAAGTCGGAAAAAGGGGTTTTATTTTCATGGGAAGAAATTAAATATAGTTGACGTCTTTATCTATTAAAGATGAATACATTCATTGTATTTATATTTGGGATTCCAACTCCAAACTTTAACAATAATTTTATTTATTATATGCGTTGGAAAAACGAAATTACTTCCATGCAAACTGGCAATGCTGCCAAAGTTTGCTTCTTTTTCTATATTTTTTAAAGATAATAAAATTGTTATAAATATTGATATTTGAATTTATTGGATACCACTACATGTTTTCCTCATGCACAAATTTATAAGGAAATAATATTAATTGAAATGAAAATGAAAATATGATTTTTTTTTTTTTAAACGAGGTGTAACTAGAATTCTGCGATGTTTCCGGGAGTTGCATGTTGTGTTAAAAATGGGGGAAGTGATCATTTTTCCA
Source organism: Gossypium australe (assembly GCA_005393395.2). Taxonomy (NCBI): domain Eukaryota; kingdom Viridiplantae; phylum Streptophyta; class Magnoliopsida; order Malvales; family Malvaceae; genus Gossypium; species Gossypium australe. The sequence goes on from CM016626.1 coordinate 1,075,553, forward strand.
CGTGCATTTTATTTAAATTTCACCTAAGGAGTTCAACATTATGCAATATTTTTAAGTAAAAGACTTAGATTAAAAATATAATTTTTAATCTTTCTTTGATAAATGTCCAAATATGCAATTAACGGCTATAAAAGAAAAAAACACTTTACAAACTTTAAGCTATACAAACAAATTAATCACAAAGTGAAGCATTAGCAAGATCAATTCTATTGATTGGTCTTCTTCCTAAGCGAGCCCGCACAATCTCTTTAATCTGTACTAAAACAACATCTTCAGTCAAGAAAGATGCACCAAAATGTCTCTTTTATATCATATACACATATGCACTTTAAGCAAAGCTTGAATATAGTAATAAGCAATGACTTTCCTTTAAGTTTCAATATCGCTCAAACTAACTATTACCTCCAAGTTCCCACGGCCCCATGAATGGAGCAAATATGCAAAATTGACTACCACACCTTCCTTGAAAAACTGCACTAAAAAGAAAATTATGAGCATGTCTCTCTGTCCCATCCATACAGAAAAAATAACAAGTATCAACAGCAATCCTAAAAACAAGCAAATAATTTTATTAAGTTAAAGATTTAAAAATATAATATATTAAGTTTTAAAATTTATCTTTTTTTTGTTTATATTAAAAGATAAAAACAATTTTATATTTTACTTTGTAAAATACAATTTTATCTCTATTATCTAATAAAATTAGTGTATGATTAACTCATAATACTAAATCATGGGTTTAATGTATATATATAGATGAACTCCCATCATTCATATTTGAGGGTTCATTTATTAATTATATAATTTTTTGATAAATTCTTATAATTACCCATAATCGTTCTCAAATATTTAAATTAAAAGATAATACACGTTTAAGCGTGCTTAAATCTACATCATTTTAATTGTTGTAAGAATAATAGTGCTAACTAAATTAAGATTTAATTTTGACCTAAAAAATTTAAGGCTGAATCAACATTAATTATGTTAGTGATTAAATTTGTTAATTGAATACTAATGTATAACAATTAATAGAGAGGAGCTTAACCCAGTTTTTACATGCATTAAATTTCATCCAAACAATAAAAAAGATAGAGGAGGGGATCCCTTCCACCCTTCATAAATTGTTTTATGATTAATATTTTAATGATTTAATCGTTAAATTTATTAATATTGATTTAAAATATTGTTTATATATGTATATTTAACTAGTAAAGTCATTTTACAAAAAAACAAATAGTTAAAAAAGATTTTTTTTTTTTACTTTAAATTTAATATGTATAATCTACATGAATGAAACTTGAAATTTAACGGTTTGATTTTTAAAATATCAATTATAAAAAAAATTGTGCTTTATACTAATGTTAGTGGACCTATCTCCTTATGTTGGGGATTGACCCAATTAAACAACGAACAAGTAAAAAGAGCGGAAGAAATTGAGAAATTAAACACATAAATTTAACTTGAAAAAAATCTCTCCAAATAGGATAAAAAATCACGGGCAAATATAATTTTACTATAATGTCAAAAGAACGAAGAATATAAAAGACGGAGATAAAACTAAACTCTGAAACTCGAAAACAAAGAACCTTCAAAACATAAACACAAAATTCTCTAAAAGTGTTATGAGTTTTAATATCTAATAGTTGTATTTTTTAAAGCTGTAAAAAAATCTATTTATAGGCTAAATTCGTATGTCAAATAAATTATAATAATAAATGTTAAATATATTGTACTAATAAATATTAAATCTTATAGAAAGAATCTTTTATTTGACTGAAATTTGAGGCTTATTTAACAGATTTAACAGAAAGCAGTTAAACTTAATAAATTTGATCCACTTAATAAAATATATAAATAATGTATAATAATTAATTTATTATTTTTAAACTAAAAAATAACATATAATTCAACTCTGTATAATATTTTTACCAAATTGGTTAATTCGTTAGGTTTGTGATTAAGTTAGCCATTTGATCGAATGGTACTTTTGCATATATTAAAATATATAGTTTTTATTTTGGGTACAAATATAAAAAAATAAAAATATATATTACGTCGTCCCTCTTTCCCACCTTTCTCTCGTGGGTGAGAGGAAACCGACTCTATTTATTGCAGCTAATTGAGGCCCTACCCTACCCACATATAGCTACTGGGGCCAAAATAAGGTGTAGTATGGAAGAAGAAAGAGAATTTTTTCAAGAACATCATTCTAAATAACTACTTCTATAAATTTGTTATTCGTTAAAACTTATTTAAACTATATTATTATTTGTTATTTAATTATTAATTAAGAATAAGAATTTTTATTATTTGTAAAAAATGAAAAAATATAAACGGTTAGGTAATGACTTATTTTTTGGTATACATCAAATAAAAAAATTATGAAAATAGATTGACTTTAAAATTATTTAGTAAAGTCGATACTTACAATGCTTATAGGATTTGATCCAGACAGGTGTCTTCTTAAGAATTGGTGACTTTAAAATTTGTGGATTCACCTCAAGGAAAATAATTAGTTGTATTTGATGGTGAATGGATAACTTGTTGTGTTGTAGTATTTCTCAAGGCAAAATGATCCAATTCAGCAAAGTAACTCCTTAATTACATGTATGACAAGCTCCTCTTCTATTCTATGGTCGAAATAATTGGAATTCAAACACTTTTTTGTGTTGGTGTTCTTCCTGATCGACCCACTCTATTAATTCTCACCAGTCTTTTAGTTAAATTTGAGGGCCAAGTTTAATGGGTTCATAATTGGACTCCTCTGAAAAAAAAAAAGCGAAATTTCTTCAACCCGCTTTCACTTTGAAAAGTATATATAGTAAACCTTTGAATCAAAAGACCAAAATCATACTGAAAATAGCAACCAAATTAATCAAAGAAATTATGAGTGGCCACAAAAAGTTTATATTCAAAAAGCAGAGTGATTTGTCTTGGCGCTGTGCGACATGCTTTTTCACTTCAATGGCTGATATCTGGGTTTAAGAGCTCAGCTTTTTTAGGGGGGGGGGGTCACAAGGCAGTATGGGCGCATGTTTGAAATGTCATTTGTCTCACTTTTTCTCTCATAAAAACAAACACAAAATCTCAAGTACTCAGATTTTTGGTTAGTTTGCCCCTTTTTTTTTTTTTTCTCACTCGTCCAATTCCAAAACCCCTCTTCCAACCGTAAAATTCCCTCTGTATATATATTGAGCTGTGACCAACCTTTTTGGACCTGTATCTAATTTGTACCCCTTCACAGTTTAGAATTATACAGCTTTTATGCTGTAAAGGTTTTAATGTCTGTTGGGTTTTATTTTGTCTTTGCCTTTTTGTCATCACCCCAACTCATGAAAAAAATGGAGGGCGCCTTTTTCAAGGGTAATTTATTATTTACAAAGGGTGCCTCTTTTTTTCATTGAATTTTTGCTTTATTAATTAATAACTTAACAAGCATACATACATACGTACGTAAATATGAACATGTATGTAGGACGACGATGATCTAAATTTAATGGACAAACTAATGTTGAATTTGAACACAATGATAGATTCATGCTTTCCCATGTGTGAAACAAGCGACGCAGTACATTGTTTTTTTCTCTGAAATTCAACTGGTTTTGTATGCTTTAATTTGTGTGTGTTTCGTTTGTTGTCTGAAAGATATGCAGCTAAACACTGTTCCGTTTATAGTAATTACACAGTTTAGACGAGATTGCATCACTTTGACTTTTATGTTTAACTTCCCTTTCATCTTCTTCATCTATCTCGTTTTATTGTTAATAAAAAAAAAAGAGTTAAATCACTATTTTCAACTTCAACTTCAACTTCAACTTGGCAACATTTTTTGACTTTATTTTTTTTTTAATATTAGTCCTTGAACTTAAAAGTTGTTCTTGTATTGGGACATGAACTAAGCAATTCTTCTTCATTGAGGTTTAAATATTTTTTTTGTCCAAGTTAGTCCCTGAACTAGGCTATTGTTCTCACATCGAGGCTTGGAGTTTTTAACAATAGAAAGGATGGAAATTTCAATAGAATAACCAATTTACTCTTTGATCTAATGTATAATGACTAATTTATCTATTTTTTAGTAGAAAGAGTAAAATGCAATCCAAACTCTAATATGTTGACCTCCATAGTACTTTTACGGATCTTGATAAAATAATATCTTGTGATCTATATCACTATAACTCTTAAGAAAGATTTAGATCCTAAACCCTTTTGATAGGAACACTTCAACTAATGACTTATGAGTTACAATTTTATATGATTCTCTTTTGATATAAACTCGAGTATATTTTTTTTAAATGACATCATATTCGATAAATAATTTATATTCGAATTTTATTACTAGAAGGTTTTCATGGTAGTAATAAAAATTATTCACACACAAAAAACACCATCAATAATTCGTCAATTTTTTTTTCTAAAATATTTGTATCTAATATTTTTTATTAGGCACATTTTAAAAATATATATATATATATTAAGGATAAACATATAATCTTTTAAATACATAAAAAAATCTAAAATTAATTATATATTTTCAGATCTGGATAATACCATCCTTCCATGGTAGGGTTCTTCACACGTTAAGAAAATATATGCTTTGAATTAATTTGCTGACTTTATGTACCAGTTTTTCCTTTTAACTAAAGTATATTGCCAGTCTATGGAAATGATGGAATCTAGTTGAGCACTTAATCCAAGCTAAAGAGGTTTCTTCTTATATATATATTTGGAAAAAATAGGCTATTAGTAGCCAATAGAAATGCGTCATGCATAAATTGAGATTGTTTGATTTTTTTTTTTTTAAAGTATGTAATTTTTAAATTTAAATTTTGGTCATCAACTTTAAAAAATTATAAAATGGTTCTTAAATTATTTGAAAGATTTCACTGAAGTCTTAAACTATTAAAATTATTGTTGTATGATTTTTTCCATTCTCATCTCCAACACCACTGGAAAGAGAAAATATTCAAATAATTTAAAGGCTATTTTATAATTTTTTAAAATGTAAACTTAGGTTAGAAAAAATTGAAATTAAGTGGATTGTGAACATTATTGCCAAGCTAGCTAGGGGACTCCAAAGAGTAGCTTTTAGTCTCCAAATGCGTGCAAGAAAACAACATGTAAAGTCTTTTTAATTTTGCTAATGTTATCTCATGATACTATAGCTAATTAGCTACCTATTTATATGAACACAGCATCCTTCCGTTAACGCATTTGAGGTCTACATATTACCAACTTCGAAGGCCTTAAAATAGTAAATACCCACAGTTAATGCATAAATTATATATCATGAAAGAAAAATTATTTAGTGCAATATTTTATGATTTTATTTTACAATTTTTACATGATGTATGCGCCATACCCACCCTTCATTAATTCATAAAGTTGGTATTTTTCTTATTTTGCTTCATTATGTTAACAGTTCCAAAATCTTGTAATAGCAGTCTGGTCCTGTAAATTTCACTATTTATATTTTTTTTTTACAGCATTTGATTCATTATAGGTGAAATCATATAAAGGCAAGTCGTAAACATGAAATCTTAGAATTATATATATGTGTGTGTGTAAAAAACAAAATTATTTATCAAATAAAATAGAAAAATGGGTAGCATGCAATAAATTAGGAAAACCTTACATTATTCAAGATCCGTCAAATTAATGACCATATTTATCAAAGTGATGATTCCCTTGTCTTTCTCAATGTTCCCAATGGGCATTTAATCACCACCTAAAACTAATGCTTCAATTTATTGAATGTGAAGATAAGGATGACTCGTGAACCAAATTGCATTTATGATTGTAGTTGAAAGTGGGCTATACTCAATATTGAATTCAATGCAATTTTTTTTTTTTTCAAATGTGTAGGTCCTTGAAAGTTTTATGATTTGCGATTTCATAGTTACCACCCAATTAATTTCATTTGTGAAACGGGACAATATTGGTGAGCAGTTAAGCATACTCAATTCTCGAATTTCATCTATTTGGTTGGTAAAAGTACCATCGCGGTCTTTGCACTAAAACTAATATTGCATTTTGCCCCAATTACTCAACAAATGGATAAATTGATCCATGTATATTAGATCAAACAACAAAATGGTCCTTTTGTCAAAAAATTTCATTCATTTCTACTGTTTGAAACTAGTTCTTGTACGTCAATAAGAGGTACACGTGACACGTCACATGTAACTATCTGGTTGTTCCGTCAGTTATGCTAGTTTTTAACCGCTGAATTGTATAAATCTTTTAACAAAAAGGAACAATTTGTTATTTGATCTAACATAGAGGGACTCATTTGTTCATTTTTTGAGTAAAAGGGAACAAATTGTAATCTAACTTCTAATGCAGGGACCTTCATGGTATTTTTACCCTCTTTGGTTCCATTTTACAGGAAAGAAATTTTTTTAATTCTAAAATGACAAGTTGGTTTGTAAAAGGATATTAATTCCTCTAGTTGTGGATGGAATGGAAAAGAAATTTAAATTACGTACCTCCCCCCAAAGATTTATCACCAACTCAATTAATTACTAATTAAGGTAGGTCCCTCTAAAAGATGGGGGTGTGTTAAAGATTTTTGTCTTTTAACTTTGAAAAGCACATTTTGGAAACATCTCTTTATGGCTTAACGAAACCCCCAATTATCACACCTTGAATGCATATATTTAATGTATGGTTTAAGTGCCTCACGTAGGCATGTCTTCCTTTCACATATATGTATCCAAAAGGGTTAGTCAATCTTATAAAGCTTTTTGCTTCATTTTTTGCTTAAAAGTTGAATATGCTTGTGTGTAAAGCATAAAGAGATTAGTGCCACAAAACCCAAAATTTCCCACACCATTAGTGGTGGCAAAAGTAGCTTTTTCCCTCAGCTTATTCTAAGTGGGTTTTTTCTCTTGTTGCTAACTCTTTAAGGATTCCAAAACCCCCCCCAAAAGTTAAAAAGAAGAAAAATATAGATGCCACATACTTTCAAACAAAGCTTTTGAGGTGGGGGATTTGGCATCTTCTAATTGTCTCTTTTTCATCTTTCTTTTTTTCTTCTTATATATATAATGTTTTTATTTGTTCAAAATATACATCTTCAATGAACAAAGTCAATTTCCGTAATCACCAATTGAATTATATATAAGCAATTATGTAAGATAAAATATCCACATCAATTAAGTAAACCATGTCCTAAACTAGCTAATTAAATCCATCTTGAAAATGAACCTCTTAGGTAAGGCTTGAAAGTGATATGCTAAATATTAACAATAAAATGCAACATCTAGTGTTATATATATATATATATATATATGTAATTTAAAACTTTTTCCTTTGGTTGGAATAACAACTAACATTAAATTTGAACCTCTTTTATTTTCCTCTATAGTTTTTCTTTTATGGAAAAGTGATTGCACCCTTCTTCAATTGTAAAAAGGTGAAGGGGGAATCAATGGTCATCTTTTGCTTGATTGGTGCTTCTCCCAAAGTCATCTAATCAAAAAAAGGAAGAGAAAAAAAGGGGGAGGGACTTGAAAAAAGTATACTTGCTTTGAGTGCAAGAAGCTACCAAAACTTTTTAGATGGACCAAAAATAAAAAAGGTGGTAACCCTAAAATCTCCCCCCCCCCCCAGCTGTGAGTGACTTGTTATTTTTATGTTTGCTTAAAGTTTGACCTTTCATGACATGATTATCATATACTTGATTGTATACATGTGTGTGTAAAAAAGTTAAATGTGGGGTTTGGCTTGCACTAGTGAAAAGAATTATGGGACCCTTTGTCTCATGATATACCATCAATTATCCCTTGGAAGAGGCTCTTTTTTAAATTATTATTATTATTTACATCAACTATATGATCATGGATGGATCAATTGTGATTTTGAACTTTGGGGGTGCCTTTTTTGATGTTCTAATAACTCAAATAAAAACGAGACTTTAGCAATTAGATGATGAGAAGAAAATTAAGGGTGTTTTTTTTTTCTTTTTGAGGATCCCTTTAAATGGGGTCATTGGTTGATATCTAGCAATCCTTGAAGCAAATATATATATTTATATATTATATGGAGAGAGAAAGCATTTTAAATGATGGTTCTTATATTATTGGGGTATGTAGTGGGAGAATCATATTTTTCCTTGTGAAGGAACCAACAACAAAGCAAGCAAACACCTTTTGATAATTATGGTAAGATAAAATAATAACAAGGCATAATCACTAACTAAGCTCTTAACATTTACATATTCTGTCGATTTAATCCTTATTCTTTTTTGAATTAAATTTGACCATCAATCTTTCAAAAAGAATTGAATGTTGTTTTTTTAATAAAAATACAAACTAAAACGTTATATTTTTAAACATAACAACCCGAATGGCAATCTATTTGTATTTCATGCTAATTTTTAAAAATTTTAAGAACTTTTTATATTTCTTTTTACATTTTGAATTCACTTTTTATTTTTTAATTATTTGTTAACATAACATATACAATAAAATAGTGTTATGTCAGCATGAGGTATATATGGACTGCCATGTGGGTTGTCATGCCAACATTGTTAAAAAATTAATTTTTTTAGTCAGTATTTCTATTTAAAAAAATAATTTAACTCTTTTTAAAAGACTAATGATTAAATTTAGGTAAAAAATAAGGGTCAAATTGATCAAATATATAAATATTGAGTGCTGAATTTATCATTATACCTAATACTAATCTTAAAGAGAGAGAGAGAGAGAGAGGAGATAAATAGAATGATGAAAAGAGATCTAACAAGGTTTCAAATGTGGGGAAAAAAAGTTTAGGCTAATGAGATCACCTTTTCTTTTTTAATTAATTAAAAGGAATTATTATGGTATCATATGCTTAAGGAGTGGGTATGCAAAAGACAAAAAACCAAGGAGCTTCCACCAGAAATTTCCTCTTTTTTCAATATGAAAGATAAAATGATAGAAAAAAATATGTCATTACCCTAAAACTACCCTTTTAACTACAAGGGTAACTAGCGGTGAAAAAAAAACAACAAAGTCTAAAGTCAATTAAGATATGCAGTATACACATATTTTTGTAACCAAAAATAATAAAATTATTCCTAACATTATTTATTAAGGTCCCTCCACAAACTATTATTATTTTTATTCTACATGTACTTGCAATAATTTTTTTTTCAAAACTTTAATTTATTCCAATGAGGCAAAAGAGACTATTATAAACATGGGAAATTTGAAACTTTCTTTTTATTATTCTAAGAAGTATTATTTCCACTACCAGTCCCCATAATGAATGCATGAAGTAGTTGTTCAACAATTTAATGACCAAAGGTGAAATTAAAAGATTTGTACTGAGAAATTAAATTTTAATTTAAGTCGTGAGACACTTTTGAAATGCATTGAAGTTTCAATATATATATATATAATTGATTTTTTGCAAAATATATATATAGGAGTTGTTGTTGTGTTTTTTTTTTTTTAATTAAATACAAATTTCCAGATAATGTCAGGGACAAGGCAAACTGGATGGAAAGACAGTCGTTGAACTAATAAGTAACAGTAAGAATATGTGTCATTCTTTTTATTATAACATACAAACACTTGGACTAGACATTATTAAAACAACCCAAGTTTGTCGTTTACAAAGATTGCAATCTCCGCTTCATGAAAATACAATATACTCCATATTGATTGCATTCATAAAATATCATTTTACCTCCCTTACATTAACCTAATTACATTTTAAATCCCATTCATTCATTAGCATAAGATTTCAAGTAAAATTATGAACTTAAAATTAGCTAAATTTATTCAAAATTTGAAAAAAAAAACTATTTTTTTTCTAATAATTTAGTGACTTAAATAAAATCTTTCGAATAGTTGAATGACCAAAATATAAGTTTATTGATAGTTTAATGACATTGAATGTAATATACCCAATATAGCATATCGAGTCAAAAAAATATTAATTTTTCTTTGGTACAACCATTGAGTTGTGTGAAATGCTTCTTGATTAACTATATGCTCAATTATATATATTCAAAAACATACAAAAGAGCCCTGAAATATCCAAATTTGATGGGACCAATATTATTTTTCATTTTTCATCTATCGTAACATACTACAACAGTTGCATCAAAACATACAAAAATTATTGTTTTTTTTTTTTTTTTAACTCAGGACCCGCTTAGTTCGACCCATGAACTAGTGTTATTTTGGATGTATATTTTTTTTATAATTTCAGTAGAATATATTTCAAACATTATTGAAGCAAAGCAAGAATGTAAGTGGTAGAGCAGACAGTATGTTCACTGATACTGATGTCATAAATATATGATGGGATGCAAGGTTTATAGTGGTAAACAAGAGGTTGAAGATGTTGTGTAAGCATGGTGCCAAGGGAAAACATGAAGAATTGGACCACCTTCTTTACATGAATTTGGCTGCATCCTTATTCTAACCCATTAATATTTAAATTATAAAATATTGTAATTAAGATAACATGTCATTTCCTTCTCTCATTTTCTCTGCCAAATTTGTTCTTTTTCTCTTTTTCTTTTCTTTTTTTCCTTTCCATGTCTTTTAAAGTTTTGATTTTGAGAGCTGTCTCCTCTATCTTTTATCTTATTTACATAAAATAAATATATTTGAGTCCCTAAAACCATAAAATAAAATCTCAGAAAAACCTCCCGTTCGAAAGCCTCTTTCTTTTCTTCCACGGGAGCTTAAAGCTTCGTCTTGCAAAAGTGGGATAGCACGAACTTTTGTGTGCTTTGTATTGTTATTAATTCTTATATATTTGTTTCCTTAATTTGCCGTCAATCCTTATATTTTGACAAAATTTATGATTTAGTCTCTGTATTTAAAAGGTTAAAATTTAAGTTTTTTTATTATTATTTAAAAATCCCATTCTAACCATTAACATTATTGGTATTTTCTATCAAAATTTGTGAATTTAGCATTTTGATTAGATTGTCCTCATATGTCGTGATATATTAAGTTGACAAATTTAGATTAAAATTACCAGCGACGATAATGATTGGACTAGGATTGTTAAATTAAAAAATAAGAATTGTATTTTTTTTTAAATTTAAACTAAACCGGTGATCAAACTAGTTAGATCATCGATTCACAGGTCCAATCGGTTCAATTAAAAATTATTAAAAATTCAAAAAAAAAATAAAATCTCGATTCAACTAGTTCTCAATCTAACCAGTTCAAAGCCACTTTCCTGACTAATTCCCCCAGTCGATTCTTGGTCTAGTCCAATTCAAACAATACTAATTTTTAACGTTTAAAGCATAAGAATTAAATATCAAATTGTGGAGAAGTACATGGACTCATAACAAAATTTAACCATTTTTAATACTCTATGGTAAATATGGATTTCAATTATTTTAGGCACATAATGTTTACTTCTTTTATCTACTCAAATTGTTTTTTATGAGAGAACAAAAAAACTTATTAAATTTTGAATGACAGTACTTCTTTATTAATATTGATTATTTTTTAAAATATATATGTTTTTTTAATTTTTTTATAATTTTTACATATACTTTTTTAATTTTTTATGAGGTGTAGAAAAATTATCACACAAGCTAATATATTATTATCGTTAAAATTTTAATGATTCGATCAAATTTTTTATTTAAAGAAAATTAATTTAATTAAAATTTAAAATTTAAGCTTGAAAATAATAAAAAATAAAATGATAAATATTAAATTTTAGAAAAAAATTATCATCATTACATTTTTTTATATCAAAACATAAGAATTTTTTTCCAAATAGTTGAAAAGCCAAAAAACAATTATTGATTAAGATTATTTATCTTTCTATTTCTTAAAATAAAAATAGTCGTAAGTTTTATATAACAAAGTCAAGTTGTGAAAAAGAAGTTTTATCAGAAAAGAAAAAATTTAAAAAAAAAGTCAAAAATAAAATCTTTTATTATTATATTGAACATGGAATTAAGGTGAAGAAGCAAGTTAATCATGCAAAAAGCACCTATTGGAAAGAAAAGAATATTTTTGTGGAAAAATGAATTAAGCATTGTAATCAAGAAATGGGAAAAATGGGATTTAAATAACAACAATACGAAGCCATGCATAAATAGATAGCTAATTGACATTTCGTCAAAAACTCCAATGATGAATTTAGAAATTTAGGCAAACTTGGGTCCCCAATTTAACTAGTTCTTCTTTTATATGCTTTCTTAATTTCTTTACGAGGTAGTATAAATTTTTATCCATAAACTTGACAATTTGTTTCGTTTTAGTATCTATAAATTTTTTTATATATTTTTTGGCACTTGATCTCGACAACTGGGTCCATTTTTATCCTTTAACTTGAAAAAAAAAAATTTGATTATGTGATACTTTGAGATTATGCTGCATCATCACTTGAAAATTTAAAAATCTATATAAATTGTCAGTTTTAAAAATTAAATTTGTTCAACTATCTATTTTTGTCCCGATTTTCAATTTTTATCAATTTCAAACAGTTTATTAGTCAATCGATTTACCCATTTTGTTTGGACCATCATATTAATAAGTCAATGGTCTGTCCGATCCTGTTCCAATAACATTAATCACATCATCAAAATCTTGACAAAATTTAAATTCATAGATTAAAATGAATTCAATGATCAAAATGGATAAAAATTATATATATAGATATCAAAGTGAATTTAATTAGTAAGTTGAAAGGTAAAATATTATATTATCTTTTTTATTAATATATATAATTGAGATATTTTATAATACAGTAAAATGTGATTAATGAAAGCATTATTTAAATTTTGTTTAGAAATACATATTGGGAAAAGGTGTGTGATGAGAGGAAATGGTGCACCTTGCCTGCTGTTCCACAAGTCAAAACTAAAAAAAGTTAACAGCTTTTTAGATTCTTTGCAAATAGTAAGGTCAAAGCAAAAGCTACTGTAAAGCACATCCTTTTTGAACAATAAGTAATGAGCCAAATTGGGGTCATCATTTTAATCATCCACCTACAAACTCTTCCCCCAATAAATCACCCCTTACTTTACATTATTACTTTTATTTCTTCATTTTAAGATAGCTAAAGAAATTTTGGCATAACAACTTGCCATTTTTGTTATTAAGTTGGATTCACCCCTTCTTACAAGTAATATTTTTCAAAAATTTATAAATTAATCTTTGTATTTTTATTTTTAAGAATTTAATCTCTTTATTTGTTAAATTTTAAAATTCAAATTAATTACATAATTACTAAATTAACAAATTGGCGCTGAAGTTTAAAATATGAAAAATAAATGGATTAAATTTTCATAAAATTAGGATCTCAAGACTCAAAAACCCCATGGCTTATTTTTCAAACTAATTATTAGTATAGTTTTGGTGTGTGTTTTAAAAATACTGTTTTTGTCATTTAGCGGTAATCACAGAGATAGAATGGAAAGGAAGTAAGCAACATTTTGGTTGAAGGGAAGAAAATATTATTATTAACAACTTTCGCAATCATAATTAACAATAATTAAACAACAGGTTTGGTTTGGTGCCTATAAACTTGTCAATCCTTTTTTTTAAATTTCTTACATAACGTATTGCTTTTAGTAAATTAGCATTAAAATATCAATTAATTATTAATATCTTTCGTTACTCAATTACAAATATCACCTTTTAACTTAAACTGAATGCGTGTTCGACGTGCCAACACTTCGAAGGAGGGTAATTTCAAATTGGATCATATGGTATTATTAATACATTTACCACGTATTTACCACTTTTTTTTTTTAATAATTATCCAACGGAGCACATGATTGAAACTTATTTTTCAAATTCTTTTTTTTTTTAATTATTACACTTTGTCCAAACAAGTCTGTGTTGTGGAAAAAAAAAGTTTTTATGCTATTTTTTAAATAAATAAATTTTAAAGTCGTAATTTTTACTAAATTATTGATTTTAATATTAAAGAAAAATATTTTGATTTTTAAAATTAATTTATAATTTCTGTTGATATGAATAATTTATTATATAAAAATAAAATAATATTTTAAAATTTCTTTAAAGTGTTTATATACCTAACACAATTATTCTTTTGAAAATTTTAATTACTATTTTAAATTTTATGATGTTAAAATCAATAAAAATCTAAAAACTTCAAAAGTAAATAAAAATTATTTTAATATTAAAATCAATAATTTTTATGGATAAATATCATATGATAAAATTATATTTACTCTAAAACTAATATAAGAGCTTGTTTCGAAAGAAAAAAAAATGCTTAGGTGACTATTTTCTTTAAGGAGGTGGCATCGTAAAATTGGGACAAGAGTCATGGCTTATCAATTGACACTTTTCATTTAAAATTTGAAATAATAGCTACTGTAAAAAAAAAAAAAAAAGAAAACAATTGAATTAATGGCATAATATAAATTTCTAATATTTAATGATATATTTTATGGCATAAATGAATCTTGTGTTGCTTAATAGTAAGGGTATTCACCACTATAAGTATGCCCTAAATTTAAGTCGAACTAGTCGCGCTGTTATAAAGACTTTGTCCTCTTCTTATAATTCACAAAGAAAAAAAATCATGATATAAATAATTAGATAGTGATATATAAATCGAGTTCATAAATATAAAAAAAATAGTTTAATTTTTCTAAGTTGTACATAACAATCAATGAAGACAAATATTTTTAACTCTTAAAAGATTATATTAAACTATAAATAATAAAGATCATTATTAGTATTAATTATTTCTATTAAAATTTTTACTTAACAGTATTATTAGAAACTAACATAACTAATGAAATAAATAAATAATGACACATGGTATGTCAATAGACCTCATCATGGTTGGGATACTCGCCTAAGTCTAAATGTCTGCTTGAAAAATAAGAGGGGTTGGACAAAAATATATGTCCAAAAAATGAGTTTGGACAAAAAAAATATAAGGCCCAGTTAGAAAATAGGTCGAGCCTTGGGCAAGACTTTTTAGGCCCGAGCTCAGCTCGACCCGGATTTGACAAAAAAAAAAATTGCTATTGTATGTTACTACTATTATGTTGTTGTTTTGCTATTATCTCGTTATTATATTGTTATTATTGTTAAATTTGTTATTATTTTAGAGGCATTTGTTTATTAAGTTGCAACTATATTAGTGATATTTAAGTATAAAAACATTTTTTTATATGTATTATCAATTTGTTGAGAAACATCTATTTTAATATTTTTAGCCTATTTTATGTATTATATTTTTTTATATAAAAATAATCTAAAAAATTAATACGAACAGGCCGGGCTCGGGTTTATTAATTTTTTCATGCCTGGCTTGGATTAAATTTTACGTTCATTTTTTGGCTTGGGCCTAATTTTTTGGTATTGGCTCAACCCGGACCCGACCCATGATTAGCTCTATATTTCACATACGTCTTATGTTAATGTACAAAAACAAATTTGTAACAAATTAAATGAATGAAAATTTTAAAAAATAAACCACTTTACTATTTAATCTAATGTATAAGAGAAAGTTATTCTTTTGTTGCATAAATGAGATAAAATTTAATTTATAGTTTTACCTACAATTACATTAAAAATATATAATGAGGGATGAATTAGCATAGGAAGAAATTTACGGAGGAAAAAAATATATTAGTGAATAAGTAAGGTGGTGGGGAGGGGTATTAGGGTCATTTCAAAAGGAGAAAAAGTTGAAAAAAAATGGAAGAAAAAAAGCAGAGAAGCAGGTGGCAAAGATACGTGAACGGTAATAAATGCAGAAAGTTGAAAACTTTCTCTTACATTTAAACTCACACCTTTAATTTTTGATTTCTCGGTCGCCGGAAAAGGAAAGGACTAAGTTTCACGCGTCAGCTTTTTATTTTTATTTTTTTGTTTGCTTTGCTACACGACAAATTTCATATCCTGGCGATAAAAATAAAAATAAAAAATCCCAAAATTCGGTCCGGATGAACGGCCCAGATATATTGAAAGGGCGTGGAAGGTAAGCGCGTGAGAAAAGGGGGAGTGAGGAATATTTTTAAAAAAAAAAAGGATTAGTTGTAGGAAGAGAGAAAAAAGGAAGCTCGAAAAACGCGTAAAAGGGAAGGGAAGAGAAGAGGGCGTGCGTTACAAAAAAGGCGAATAATATGAAAATGTATAATATTTAAGGAAAAGGAGACGATGATGATGATTTTTGTTCCTTTAAGACTTGCTCTCTTTTTCTTACATAATAAAGTAGTTGTTGGCATTAGAAGTATCAAATCACTTTTTGTAAAGTCAGGAATCCCAAAAAGGTTTTTTTCTTTTTTTCACTCCCCAATTATATAAACTTTGCTTCTTTTCACTATTTTCCTTTTTCCATTTCTCATTTTTAAATCCAATTTTAATTTAGATTACCAATAATCTAAACATCTCTTTAAAAAAAGAGTTTATTTGATCATCTGAGTTTTGAAATGCTTCCAAATATACATTTTAAAAAACAGATTCATCTTTAATATTTAATATATGTATACTAATATAAAGTATTTGACTAAATTTAATAGTGTCACGAGTTATGTGACACCGTATTGTGTCACCAAATTTATCACATTTTTATTTTCTATTATTTTAAAAAAATTTATGAAAATTTTACCTCTTATCTTTGAAAAAGAAATTTTAAAGTAGTTTTTAATAATTTCAACCTCCAAATTTTCAAATATAATATATATTTTGAGAAATTATTTGGTACACTATCAATATAGTTTTTAGACTCTACGAGTAAGAGGTTAATAAGTGTCTCATAGATGTATAATAAAATATTATTTTTATTGCTTGTGAAATAAAAAAAAAAATACTCCCAATATATAAATACGAAAATTAGTTATATTATTTACCTCTCCTTTGAAATTCATTGCATTAAAAACTATCATTTATCTTAAAAGAAATCATTTAAATAAAAAATTTCAAATATAATTGTCACCCACCAATGAAGGAATAATTATTTGATATAAATCGAAATTTTAGATACCTCAAAAACTTTTTGTAACTAACATAGAGAGAGAGAGAGGAGGCTTGTCTGTGATATATATATATATATACACGAATATAAAGTGTTTGACCGAGTTTGATAGTGTCATGAGTTATACCACTAAATTTGATGTTAACTTTTTTATGAAAAATTGACCTTTATTTTTAAATTTTAATTATATATTTTTTTGAAAAAATATATTATATTTTTTTGAAGTAGTTTTTAAATATTTTCATAAAATTAAATGTTTAAAATACTTGATGTCAAATTTTAATAAGTTGAACCTAACAAATATGAACCAAAATATTTTTAATAGGTGATATTTTTAATTTGAAATTTATGATCTAATTAGGTGATAATATATATTTCATATATTGAAATGGTTGAAGATAAATTGATAAAATCTATCAATAATTTGTACAAAATTTTAGCCCAATTTTGTTTTATTTATAAAATGTATTTACACTAAAAAAAATCGATTTTCTAATTGTTTTTAGCACTAAATAATCGTACACCCATAAAACTGAATGAGAAGAAATAATAAATACTAATAATAATAAAGAAGGATGAGAAAAGATAATATATAGTAAAGAATGGAAAAGAGTTAAAAAGGACCTTTTAAGGATTATTTTAGTGTTGGGTTATTTTTTAATAGAATTGACGTGCATCGGGTCGGCCGAATTTTAGATAATAATAAAAGGAATTATCAATGACTCGGACCATAACTCTTTAAACCCATTTTTTAATTTTTTCTCGTATTAAATAATTTAAGTTTTTTTATTTTTTTTAATGTTTTTATCATTGAACATTAATAAAAAGAATTATTATAAATTAAGCTGAGACCAAGTCATTTTCAAATTTACACGTGGTTCTTTTAGTATCGTGGAAGATTTTCATTTTATAATTCTTTTTATTTTATGATTATAGCATATTAAAATTATCTATAATTTCTCTAATCTTTGAATAAGAGGATAATCCATTTAATCTCACTCGAACTTGTGTCTTACATTGACAACAATACCGATATCAAATGAGTTAAAGCCTCAATTAACTATTTTACAGAATTTTTAAAATAATTAATATATTTTATAGTAATAGTATTATACTAATTAATTAAATATTTTTAAAATATAAAATGAAGACATTAATAGATATAATCATTTCAATACAAGTAGTTAAAATGTTGAATAACAAATTAAAATCATGGGTAAACTATATAAGTGATTACTCAACTATATTTGCATTCTTATTTTGGTATTAATTTTAAAAAATTTTAATTTAGGCTCTAATGTTTGAATTAATTCTTGTTTTGGTCACCCGCGGCTAAATTAATAATAGAGAGCCTTTTTCTATCAAGTATAATAACACATTTAGTACTCAATACTTGCATATCTTATCAAATTGATCCTAATCCTAAACAAATCAATAAATTTAACCTTTCACATTTAAAAATTCTATCAATTTGATCCTCAAACTTCCTCATGAAAAGATGAAGGCTTTGATATTCAATTATTTAGAATTATGATCAAATTAATAGAATAAGTATTGAGGACTAAATATGTTATGATACTAGTTAGAAAAAGACTTCTTGTTATCAAATGACTTAAATAAGAATGATTTCAAGCATTAATACTTAAATTGAAGTTTTTAAAAATTAAGTGACCAAAACAAAAATACAATCATAATTAAGGGATGTGATGAAACTTTTCATGGTAAATACAAATATATACTTCGGTTAGCGAAACATTCAGTAACAAAGGCAACGTATTGTGCAATAAAATTTAATTATTTAAAATAAGCAGGATAATTTGTCCTTACAGTTCACTCAGCAACCTTTGATTTTTCAAGATGCCCTTTGAAAATATCGAATTATTTTTTTAATTTTAGTAATTATTTACACACATTTTAAACAATTCGCTGAAGAGCAGTGAAGAGAAGAAGCAGATTATTAAAGAAAATACCAAATTAAAAATAAGTGAAATTGTCGCTAGGATCATAAAACAAAACTAGAAGACATCATGACACCAAGTGTATCATTCGTTAAATTAGTCAATTTTCTTATCATCATTTTACGTGATAGATAATTATTGCTCTCTATATAACCAAAAATGAAATCAAATAAATCTCTTTAAAAAAAAAATATGAAAAATAAAAGAACAAGTTAAGAATACGCACATCTATCCTTTCATTTAATTCCTAATGTCAATCAATTTTTTATATATACTTATTTTCCATCATTTTAATATTTATTTTAAGCTCGTCCTTTAATTTATAACTAAATATCATTTTAACAGTATTTTTTGTTTTTTATTTTTTTAACATTTTTAGTTTAAATTATTTTTACATCCTATTTTTTTATGTAAAATAGAGTTATTACTTAAAATTCTAAACATCTTAATTATTATTTAATAATATTAGAATTGTTTATGTTAGTTATTAATTTGAATAATATTATTTTGCATTATAAAAATATATTATATATTGGTTATGTTAAAATATTTTAATTATAATATTTGAATTTATATTCAATAATTCAAATAAAAAAATAATTTTACACTAATTAATGCATATAAAAATATAATATTTAAAAAATAATTAAATATTAAATATGTAAAACCACATGCAATACATATGACGTTGGAAATTAATTTTTATGAAATAATTCAATATATTTAGTTTATGGTAATTCAATATGTAGTTAAAATTTTATTATTTATAACTAAGATAAAAAGGAATAAAATAAATTGTCAAGTGAAAGTTTTTTTTTTTTTTTGTATTTTTTAGATTATGTATATACTTTTTGAAAATTTTAAGCGATGATGTGTCACTCTCTCAATATGCCGTGTCATCATACGTTAATGGAATCTAAGTTTAAGGTCCAAATTAAAAAAGTTGTTAAATTTCAAGACTAATGTAGATCAATAAAAATTGAAGGACTAAGTTAAAAAAAAATTATCAAGTTTAAAAACTACATGTTGCTTTATTACTTAGTTTAACATTGAAAATATATATATTAAAAATGTAAGATTATTTGGAAGTAAAAATAGATGAAAATGTTGGAGATGAAGAATTATATTTTAATTTTGATATTCATAAATAAATTTTTTAAGTTTATAAGTTTAAATGCAATATATCATAAATGTAATAAAATTATAAATATAAAAATATATTCAAATAAATATAAAACATACACGAATAAAGATTTGATATAAAATCGAACAAAACTCATGCACAATAATTGCGCATGTGAGATTAAAGATCTTTATCAACGTTATCAAATTGTGGTATGTTCATAAAGAATTTTATTTAATTTAAATGCACAAAATTGTATGTACGAGAAGTGTTGATACAACGATGCAACAAGGAGAGAGTATATAGAAGAGAGCGGTGGTTATTACGGAAGCTAGTTCATCAAATTGGGGAGGAGAGCCAGAGGCTAAGGAGAACAAGGGTGGAGAGAATGCTGATAATAAGAACTTCGAAGAGTATTGGTAGGATATAGACTTAATATTCTCAAGAGTCCATCCCCTCTTTATTATTCTTAGAGATATTTATAGGGAGGTGTCGCTTGTAATATGGTGTTAACGTGTTGGTTGATGACCAAACGATTTCATGGTATTAATGAAGATTGGGCCATCTGTTGCCTGGATAGTCCATTGGGAAGGTGAGTTCACAGGTGACCTCCTACCTTGCTAGTGGCAGGCTTATTGTTAAGAGTTTCCTAGGCTTGCCACATGTCTTGTTGCGGAGTTATTATAAGAAGAAAACAAAAAGTTAAATTATGTCATAAGTCGTTGTACTATTCTCAAATTTAGAATTTAGTTCATGTACTTTTATTTTTAAGAATCCAATCCCTATAATTTTCATATGTTGAAATCTAAGTCTCATTGTTAACATTGCTAAAATTATTTCGATAAATTCAAGTTCATTACAATATTATTTTTTTAGTTATATTGCTAGTAATTAAGTTTTTTTTTTTAAATTTCAAAATACCACACCTACAAGTCTAATGAAAAAATGTTAACAATGCTAGCAATTGGATAAAAAATTTAAAATCTTAAAAGTAAAAAAATTAAATTCAAAAAAAAATAGACGATGTAAATTTCAAAATTGAGAAGAGTTTAGGGACAGAAGCAAAACAAAGAGAGAGAGAGAGAGAGAGGGGGGGGTAATGGAGAAAGAAAAGGTGAAAATCGTGGGATGTGTTTGCAGCGACTCTAAGTGTGAAAAGCACAAAATATTGGTTGAATTACTACCTATGATCGATCTTATTACTATTTGATTCAAATTATTTTTCAATCTCTTAGCCCCACATTACCTCTTATATTTCATTACGTGTGTGAACTCACCCTCCTATTCATTCCTCTATAATTTCATTTTTATTTAAACAAGATAAAAGATTTAAAAAAGAAGAAGAAGAGCAGTCAGTACAATCCAATCCACCACAGTTATGAGAGAGAGAGAGATGAAAAAGTAAAAAGCAATCTTCTGGCGATGATGAATGAATTTCATTTATTTTATTCATTTCTCTCTCTTATCTATTTCTCGCTCTAAAAAAGGTGTTTGTCTCACCTCATTATCTTTAATGTATTGATGTATAGAGACAAGAGAAAGTAAGCTTTAAGTTTATTATTTAATTAATACTTTATTATTATAAAAATATTGGAAAATAGAAAAGAAAGGAAGGGATGACACAAAAAGGAGAGCAGATTTGCACTGCCCAGAAAGCATTTTTCAGAATTCCTTGCATTCTCTTACTACTTCCAATTCTCTAATTTTTAGAAATTCCTTTCTTTTTGTTTTTCAAATAACAACAAAACCATTTTTTAGTTTTTTTTCCTAACTAATATCACTTTCCCTTCTTCTTCTTCTTCCTTTTTTTTTTCTTTTCAATTTTTACTTTTTACCCAATTTTGTGGCGGCCAAGCTAGGTAGAGTCTAAAACTTGCACTTAAATTGTGCTTGGATATTTATTTATTTTTTGGGGTTATTTGATGAATCATATAGAAAGAGATAGAAAATAGAAAGAGAAAAAGAAAAAGAACGGGGAAGAGAAATGGGGAGTTTCTTGTGAAAGAGGGATCTGATCTCTCCTTTTCGCGTTGAATTTTCTTTCTAATCTTAACTTTCTAATACCCACTTTTTGTTTTTGTTTTTTTTGAGAAAAATTTAATTTTTTTTTTTGTGTGTGTGAAGAGAAGACAGATGGAGAGAAAATATATAAAGAAAAAAAAAGATCACACATAATCACTTAAAAAGCTGAGAAGGTTATAAGCTCTCTATCTATGGTTTCTTTCATAGTTTCTTGTTTTTGTCTGTAAAAAGCTTTTATTTGGTGATTTATTTGGGTCTGTCTATTTCTATTATATATTTTTTTCTTTTTTTTCTTTCTTTTTTAGACAATAGAAAGTAGAGACCTAAAAACAAATTAAAAATATAGAGATAGATACACAGAAAGGAAGAGGAGAAGAAGAAGAAGAAGAAGAAGATGAGAGCTGGATTAAGTACGATCCAACAGACTCTGACGCCGGAGGCCGCCAGTGTGTTGAATCATTCGATAGCTGAAGCTAGCCGGAGGAATCACGGCCAAACGACGCCGCTCCATGTGGCGGCGACGCTCCTTGCATCTCCCACTGGATTCCTTCGTCAAGCATGTATCAAATCCCACCCCAATTCCTCTCATCCCTTGCAGTGTCGAGCTTTGGAGCTTTGTTTCAGCGTGGCGTTGGAACGTCTCCCCACCGCCCAAAACGCTAATAGTGGTAGCCCGGGGCAAGACCCACCAATCTCCAATGCCTTGATGGCTGCTCTTAAACGTGCTCAAGCCCATCAACGACGTGGATGTCCCGAGCAACAACAACAACCGCTTTTGGCTGTTAAAGTGGAATTAGAACAATTAATTATATCGATTCTTGATGATCCAAGTGTTAGTAGAGTCATGCGTGAAGCAAGTTTTTCAAGTCCAGCAGTTAAAGCAACGATTGAACAATCATTGAACTCAACGACTTCAAACTCAGCCAACACTACCGGTCCAATCGGATTGGGATTCAGACCTGTCGTAGCTCCCACTCCCCCCGTTGCCGCACCTTCCGCCAATCGGAATTTGTATTTGAATCCGAGATTACAGCAAGGGGCAGCCGGGCAACAAAGGAACGAAGAAGTGAAACGAGTGATTGATATTCTGATGAGGAGTAAAAAGATGAACCCAGTCTTAGTCGGTGAATCGGAACCGGAGTTGGTCGTTAAGGAGATATTGAGGAAGATTAAGAATAAAGAAATTGATGGGGTTTTGAAAAACGTTGAGGTACTTCATTTGGAGAAAGATTTCGCATTGGATAAAACCCAAACCGTTGCTAAAATCAAGGAATTAGCCACTGAAGTTGGAGCAATGATTGGGAACTTGGATTGTGGAGGTGTGATTCTCGATTTAGGTGACTTAAAATGGTTGGTGGAGAGCAATCAGCCGATGGGTCTTGCCGGCGGAGTTCAACAACAACAACAGCAGCAACAAGTGGTATCTGAAGCTGGGCGTGCTGCGGTGGTTGAGATGGGTAAATTGTTGGGGAGATTCGGAGAAGGAAATGGAAGAGTTTGGTTGATTGGGACTGCTACATGTGAAACATATTTGAGATGTCAAGTGTATCATCCTTCAATGGAGAATGATTGGGATCTGCAAGCTGTTCCTATCGCTGCTAGAGCTCCTTCCCCAGGAATGTTTTCTAGGTATTTTTATTTTTATCTTCTTTGGGAAGCTTTTTTTTTTTTTTTAATTCTTTCAGATTATGCTGGGAAAAGTTGAATTCATTTGAACATGGATAATATCTAATATGCCAGGAGATGTGATTGAATATATGGAATATTAATGGGTATCAAGAAATTTCTGTTAATAGAATCATCCATGGTGTATATTTGCTCTAATAGATTTTATTCTGGGAAAAATAAGCTTGATTCTGATCTAAAAATTTAATATTTCTTTTCCTGTCAGCTTTAAGACTTAGCGTAATGCAAAAAAGGGTTCCCTCACGTTGACAAGACCTTTTTACATTCATGTTTCAATTTGACTTTGTAGCTGCTGGGTATTATTGATTAACTTGTATTCTGCTTCTTATTTTTCAGGCTTGGGAGCAATGGGATACTTGGCAGCTCTGTTGAGTCACTATCTCCATTGAAGGGTTTTGCAACTACTGCTGCTCAACCTAGGCAACCCTCTGAGAATTTTGACCCTACTCGGAAAACAGGCTGTTGCCCGCAGTGCATGCAGAATTATAATCAAGATCTTACTAAACTTTTAGCGGCCAAGGAACATGAGCAACGCTCCTCTGATTTTAAATCAGAGCCAACTCGGCCGGCATTGCCACAGTGGTTGCAGAATGCTAAGGCCCATGATAGTGATATCAAAACTATGGATCAGGCACAGGTAACAAGCTTATTAGGTTCTTTTTTTTGTGTGTGCGCGCTCTGTGTTGAATATTTGCAGAGGTTAATCTTTGTTTTTTTCCTCTTATATTGAAGCTTTGTTTTTATGGTGTTGTGTTATATACAGGCTAAGGATCAAGATATGATCTGGACGCAGAAGACCCAAGAGTTGCAGAAGAAATGGAACGATAGGTGCTTGCATATCCATCCGAGTTTTCATCAGCCGAGTCTAGGCTCTGAGAGATTCACTCCTGCAGCTCTCTCGATGACGAGCTTGTACAATTCGAGTCTGCTAGGACGCCAACCTTTCCAACCGAAATTAGCATTGAACAAAAACATCGGGGAGGCACTGCAACTGAACCCAAGTCTAGTAGCTAGCCAACCGATGGAACGGGCAAGTAGCCCACCAGGAAGCCCTGTAAAGACGGATCTTGTTCTTGGGCGACCGAAGATCATTGAGACAAGTCCTGAAAAACCCCATAAAGAGCGTTTAAGGGACTTTTTGGGCTGCATACCTTCTGAACCACAGAACAAGTTCCAAGATTTGCAAAGCAATAAGTTGTTGAACACATTAGATATCGAGTCATTCAAGAAACTACTTAAAGGTTTAACAGAGAAAGTTTGGTGGCAGCGAGATGCGGCATCTGCAGTGGCCACAACAGTGACGCAGTGTAAATTAGGCAATGGAAAACGACGGGGTACTGGTTCAAAGGGCGACATTTGGTTATTGTTTACCGGCCCTGACAAGGTTGGCAAGAAGAAGATGGCATTGGCCCTCTCAGATCAAGTATGTGGAGCTCATCCAGTAGTGATATGTCTCGGGTCAAGACGTGGTGATGGGGAATCCGATGTGAATTTCCGTGGTAAAACAGTAGTGGATAAAATAGCGGAGGCAGTTAGGAGAAACCCGTTCTCGGTAGTAGTGCTTGAAGATATCGATGAAGCAGATATGCTGGTTAGAGGCAGCATTAAACGAGCGATGGAGAGAGGTCGACTTGCTGATTCTCACGGTCGTGAGATCAGTCTAGGAAATGTTATCTTCATCCTTACTGCAAATTGGTTACCAGGTAATCTTAATTTCTCATCAAATGGTATTATTACCCTGGATGAAAAGAAGCTTGCCGGTTTAGCTAGCGGAGGTTGGCAGTTAAAGTTATCTCTTAGTGAGAAAACCGCAAAGCGTCGAGCCAGTTGGCTCCATGACGAAGACAGAGCAACGAAACCTAGGAAGGAAACCGGTTCGTTATCATTTGATCTTAATGAAGCCGCTGATGTGGAAGACGACAAAGCCGATGGATCACACAATTCCAGTGATCTCACAGTGGATCATGAAGAAGGACAAGGCCTCACAAACAGACTATTATCCAACTCAACATCATCATCAGTACCCCATGAGCTACTCAATTCCGTCGACGATGCCATCATTTTTAAACCTGTCGATTTTGGTCCCATTAGGCGCGACATTTCTGATTTCATAACCAAAAAGTTCTGCAGCGTCATTGGCGACAGGGTAACGATCAAGATCGTAGATGAAGCTCTGGAAAAGATTTCAAGTGGGGTATGGATAGGTCGAACTGGATTAGAAGAATGGACGGAGAAAGCATTGGTTCCAAGCTTACAACAACTGAAAACGAAGTTGCCGGCATCGGAGGAGTCATCACTAGTGTTCCGACTGGAACTCGATTCCGAAACATGTAATCGAAACAGTGGAGATTGGCTTCCTAGTAGTGTGAAGGTAGATGTTGATGATGGGTTCTGATAGTGAAGGAAATATATATGATTAAATAAAAAATATATATATTTATACTTGGTTGCTAGCTCAAAATCAAAACAGAATTTATTGAATGAAGAATGAAGGGAGATAAAGTTGGTATTTGAGTTGGATAGAGATGTAAATATGCTCAACTGTATTTTGACGGTTGAGAGGGGTAAAAAAGGAGATGATTAGCAAAGGGAGATGGAGATGTTGATAGATTAACGGTGCTCCTTATTTTTAGTAATCACACATTTTGTCTCCCATTTTCTTTTATTATTATATTATTTCATTTCTTTTACTCCTCATTTTACTTTCTTTTGGTATTATATTTTACATCTTATGCCATTGACTTTTAGTGGGAAACATTCTTTAAATATTGGACCATCCATTTTTTTTTTATTTTACATAATCATTTATGCTACAAGATGGGAAAACATGACATCCATCCACCTTTTTTTCCTTTCTCTTTTAATTCTATTTACTTGTATTATTAAAAATTCTAATATAAAAATGGAGGGCAAAACTAGCCTGTTCACAAACAAAATGCAAATTTGAAGGAATAAGAAAAGGGTTGATAATGAAGGTGATGAAATTTCAATGTTATCATCATAAATATTATATTATTATAATGACTGTTTACATAAGAAATATATAAAATTGGTTCAACTTTTAAACATACTTGATCACAAAGAAAGCTCTGCTTGTTGTTTAGTGCAGATGCAAAAAAGGCAAAAGAAACAAAAGGGACGGTGGGGTTATTATTTTCTTCTCTAACTTTACATTATATGGTGGCAAATGTCTATTTGATTATGTCAGGCTGAAATAAAAAGAAACACCCCCAACCACTCCACATCCAATAAACATATTCTTCTTACAAAATTCAATTCCTAGTGCAATTAGATAAGACTCATCTTTAATTAATTAATATGCTATTTCAGTACTACTTTGTCTTATGAGCTGAAACAAACCATGCATGTGGAACATTTGGAATGTTTCGTAATTACGATCAATCACGCTTGCCATTTCATTTTTGCCGCCTTCTTCTTCTCCTATGATCAAAATTAATAAACCCCTACAATCTCATTTCTCAAAGACATTTCTGGTTGTTTTTTTTTTAAGAAAAAAAAGGAGAGATTGTATATGGGGGTTTATTAATATAAATATAATGTACTTTTCCTAGTTAAAATAATTTAAATTCTCGAATCTAGATCAACCAAAGTTGCTGTTTTTTTTGTTTGAGCTCCACCGGTGAATAGGTGTAAAACAATGACTTATATTTGTTTATAGATTAATATGTAACTTAATACTTGAATTACACATTTTACGTTCACTTGGTATCAATGAGTTTTTTTCCTCGATTCTATATATGTGGAATCATTCCATTACCAAAAATGACATGATATTTATGGAAAAATCAACGTATGACACATGGAATAATATTTTTAAAAAATAATTTTTATTTCCTTTTAATTTCCAAGTAGATTTTCTTCTATTTTTTTCATCAGTCGTCTCCTCGTATCTTTCCTCCCCTATTTGAGTTAGGGAGAAACCCCAATCCTCTCTTAAAATATATT
Source organism: Gossypium australe (assembly GCA_005393395.2). Taxonomy (NCBI): domain Eukaryota; kingdom Viridiplantae; phylum Streptophyta; class Magnoliopsida; order Malvales; family Malvaceae; genus Gossypium; species Gossypium australe. The sequence continues at coordinate 1,103,249 of CM016626.1, forward strand.
TTGATATATATCTTAAAAAGTGGTTGCTTTTATAATGATAGTTCGCCCCAAAAGGGGGTTTGATTTGAAAATAAAAGGGTGAAAAAATGGTTTAAAAATGAGTTGGCGGATTTTGAATGATCGGAATGTGGAAGGAACCAAACTTCAAGTTTAATTCATACCAAATTGCATATTAACACCTAATTTTCATTCAAGTGCAATCACAATTTATAATTAAAAATAAAATTAAATGAATTTAGTTTTCATTTTTTATAATTAATTAAATGTATATAACGTGTTCATATAATTAAACTCTAGCATTATTTGACTCCAATATAAGTTCTCTCAACACGTTTTTTGTGTACTTGAAACCGTCCAATGGCATCTCATATTTGTCAAAAAAACTAATGACAATTGTGAAATTGTATGGGATACGATGTGTCCATGACGATGGAACATACAAAGGAGAAACAGTGACATGCAATTGCAATGGCTAAAAACTCCACTCTCACCATTTTCGCTCTAATCTGCACGCAACCAAAATTTTCTATCGCTAATTATGTATTTTGTAGGTAGAATATTGATTTTTTTTTTGTTCCACTCATTAGTATTATTAATTAAAAAAAAAAAAAAAGGTTGATGACCTGAACTGTTAACCGGCATGCATTGTTGACTCTATGCGTTCACCCACGATTTTCCTCATACTATATATTATATCTGAAAAGAACTATCCTTTTTCTGTTACGCATGCAATTTCTTTTCTTTTGACTTGTTAATTTTTGTTTCAATTAAAACTCTTATTTTTTTCTACTTTGGCTAAGAATCGCAGATCAGATAAAAAGTTTGAAAATGAAAAGAAAAAAGAGCCCAGTTTCAGATACTTGGTTTTTTTTTTTTTAAATATATAAAAAAAGCTTGGATAAAGATGCTGCTGTGGTGCATATGAAATTATAAATCAATATCACATATGGTCGTCCAGAATCCTCGAATGATCCGAATAAACGACCTGGCATTTCCATGTGTTGGATTCCCTGTTTTAGGATTACTTACCCTTGTTATGTTCCTATGCACAATGACTTAAACCAACCTTTATTTATGGCAGGCACCAAAACTTTCTTATCTAATACATGTTCACACCCGCAGTTTAGATGTATGGTTCTAGTTCTGATTTAGTCTTAGCTTACTGAGCGCAATCAATAGGATTTACGTTTCAATGGTCTTAAATGTGTCCAATTTAAAGGTCGAGAATGAATTTCAGGCAGAAGTAAGTATTTTATCAAAAACATTTACAATTTTGGTTTAAATCTACCAAAGAGTCCCAAGCTCTTGCAATTTTTAAAATTTTAGTCCCTCTGTTATAAGTTTAAGAGATTGGTTCCTTTATTTTATTAAAAAAAATAGATACTTAGTTATTCTGTTTGTAATAATTTAAAAATTTTGGCTCAATTATTAATATTATAAAATATTTAAATATTCTGGTGATGACATGACATTATCTTAAAGTGTTACATCATCAATATTACGAACTCTAAATTCTGAGATCAAATTAAAAAATCTTGTCAAGTTTCGAGACTAATATAAATAAAAAATTTCAAAAATTAAATTGAAAAAAATTTAAGGATGAAATTAAAAAAAGTGTTATTTTTTCTAAAAATACACTTTGAATATGAATCTCTCTAGACAAAGGATGGAGGAAGTTGATAACATGTATGGTAAAAGTGGGGTTGGCCCACGCGCGTCGGCGGCTAAACCGAAAGGTGAAGGAAGGGAAGTCGTGGGGCGAGCGGTCCAGGTCCACCTGAACCGGGACCCTCACATCTTTAGTTGAATAGACCCCTCAACCACTTTGGGTAGAATCCCCCAACCGTTAAAAAGGCTTCCCTTTCCGTAAGGCCGGTGGGTGCTTATTTCTTTCCCACCAAAATTCCAGCCTCTGCAATTCCATTAATGCCTTTAAAAAAAAAAAAAAAACCCAACTCGAATATCACAACAATTCCACAAGTTTTATTTGGATAAATCAATTGATATTGTTGTTGTAATAAATAAAAAGATATAAATTTAAATGCATTTAAACATGTTTTAACTTATAATTTAAGGATTTAAAAAGATTATAAGTAATATTATAAAATTATGTCGCAATCACTACAATTAATGCTAGATTATGAATAAATTTAAAGAAGATAATTTTAACATGATACAAAAAAAAAAAAATACTTATGTCTCAACATGATGTTAGTACGTTTGATTAATGCTAACATGTTATGTATTTACGGTAAAAGTATTATGAAGCTATTGTATTAAGAGTTAAATTAGATTTTGCTTTATTTATTTAAAAAAATTAAGTAAATTAATCCCTGTGCATTAAATAAAAGAGTAAATTAATTTATTCTATTAAAAATTAATTTATTTTTACGATTAAAAACTGACGTGTATTTTATACTAATATAAAGAATTGAATTTAAAACAGTAAAAATGGATAAAATTATTTATATAAAATTTAAAGAAATACAAAATATACCTAAACCCTTAAAAAACAAAAAGGAGAAAGAAGGAGACCAAATGCAATAACTTTTTCTCCTAACATGAAAAAGTAGAGGCTGACATCTCAAGTTTTATCCTACCTTTTTTTGAAGTTCCTTTTTAGAAACACAAAAAGATAAGGATTGGATTAATGTTAATGTATTTATAATCTGATATACCCACTTGCATAATTTGTTTTCCTTTTTACATTTTTAAAATGGTTTTAAAAGCTTAAAGTGGATCCACTTTGAGTTTGGAATAAAATAATTGTGAAAAAAAATGAAGATATTTATTATAATTAGAATGAAAAGGCTTTGTAAAAACAAGTAGATGACAAAGCACAACATGACCCTTTTGTTGCTCATCTTTATGTGTATTTGTGGTGCAGAATTTTAGAATTAGAGCAACATGCTTACCTGTTCCCTCTTATTACATTTTTAATTATTTATTTATCAACTTTGGTCTCACTTTTTTATTCACCCTATTAATGAATTAAGAGCGGTTGGGGCATTGGGAATCACAAATAAATAAAGGATTTTTTTTTTGTGGGCATCCCTAACCTCTAGGACTCCAATTGGGCACCCACTCCTTATTTGGTCCCTATTGTTCTTTGCTTCTAAACCAGCAATTTTGGGTTATTTTGTCCTTTTTGAGGAACTTTGCTTTTAAGACTTTTATATATATATACATACATATATTATAAATAGAAGTGTTTATCAGTCGAATTAAATTAGATATAGATCAAATATATATATATATATATATATATGATATTAGTAAATTTTATACTTCTTCAAACTTGATCCGACTTGAAATATAGTTTCAGTTTTTACTCTAATATATCCATACTTATAAATGTTTAACTCAAGCTTATCCATATTATTATTTAATTTTTTTAATATTATATTATGTTATTTATATTTTAAACACAAACACCTCAACATATTTTTTTATGTTTATATTATATATTTTTATATAAATTATATAATATATAAAAATAAAATAATTATATTTCAAAGTATAAAACAAGTTAAGTTTGGATTTTAAATATTAGAGCTCAAGTCTAAACCATATTTTAACGGATTTTATTTTTTTAACTTAAGCTCATTTTTCGAACTTCGCCTCTCAACAAGTTTCTAAAATTAGACAAGTACCTCAACCCCTAAATAGAAATAATTACATTTAATTATATCAACAATTTTAATCAATTCAATCATTACATCCACAGCATTGGACTAAACAAATTTGAGTCAAATTAATTTGGCTCAATTAACTAATCAATCACATATAATTTTTAAATAAGAAAACTCAAATCAAAATGTTGAATATTTCGGTGTTTTAAGGCTTCACTAAATATGGTGAAAAATGGTTTACAAAATGTTTCACAATTAAGGTGATCATGGTGGAATAGGTTCAGGACTTAATAGAATTTTAAGCTTATTTTTTAGGGTTTTTTTTTAGGTTCAGGTTTGATTAGACTCAAAAAATGAGACTAAAATTTTAACAAGGTTTGACGCAAATAAAAATGATAAAATCCAAGCTTGACTTGCTTGTATTGATTTTTTTATAATATTATTTTTATATAAAAACAAATTTAAAAAATACAATACATTAAATACATTAAAAGCATTAAAATAAATGTTTCCCAACAAAAGGAAAATAAATTTAAAAAATATTTATACTTAAATAATACTAAAATAAGTGTAACTTAACAAGCAAATGCCTCTAAATTAATAGCAAGATTAATAATAAAAAAATTATACAATATCCAAACAACAACAAAAAAATAGTAACAATATAATAACGAAATGGCGACAAAACAATAACAAAACATAGCGGCAAAACAGTAGAAAAAAAAACAAAACAGTGGAAATAGTAGCAAAACACAACAATTTTTTTTTCAAATTCGGGTCAGGTTGGGCCTAAGCCCAAAAAGCTTACCCAATGCCTGACCCGTTTAGAAAACGGGCCTCATTTTTTGCCAAACCTCATTTTTCAGGCCTATATTTTTACACAAACCCTCTCACCTTTCGAAGGGGCCTTCAGGCTAGACAAATGTCTACTCACAATATTATTGTTTTTATATAATGATTAAGAGATTCACTTATGATATAGCTGAGTTTTAAATTTAGGTCAATATTTTAATTAGAATAAAATATTTAAACTAATGGCATTATAAATATTGAAATGCCAATGTATATAAAAAAAATTAAATATAAAGATGAAATCTTAAATTTTAATATATTACAATGGTGAAAATTAAAATTTAACTATATTTATAAAAAGTAAAAAAAAAAAAAAAAAAAAAGAAGAAGAAGAAGAAGGAGGCATGCCAAATGTGAAAGAAGGAAGGCTTGAAGTAGTAGTATAGATATGTTGAAGATGAGAGATGTATTATTAGTTGAGCAAAGGGGCTTTAAAGAAAAAGAGATATAAAACAAAAAAGGTTAGGCATTGAACAATGAACAACCAAAAATCAACCAATCACTGTCCTAATGGTTAGTAAATGAATTAGGCAAGGATCCCAAAAAGGAAAGGAAAAAAGAACAAAAAGAATAAAAGATAGTCAAGAATTAATTAATACCTAATTGAACCACACAAATTTCCCCCATTCTTTCTATATCACCCCGTAATTAGGGATCAATTTCACTTATTCAACAAACAAACAAAAAGTAGAATGACCAAAACTCTATTTAAACCCACTTAATTCAATCATTTACTTTTCTTAATTTCGGTTACATTTTTTATATTGCTTAAATCAAGCAAGGGCTATTACGATAGGTAAGTAGATATATATATATATATATATATATATATATATTGTTTTAAATATAATATATTAGAAAATTTATTTCCACTGAAATTAATTCATAAGGTGAAATTTTGCTATTAGATCTTGAACTTTGTGTAAATTATAGATTTAGTGTCTGTACTTAAATTTGATCAATTTTAGTCCTAATTCAATGATAACAGTTAAATATTTTTGGTTAAATTTATGTAATTAGTCTTGTATTATGCGTAAAGTTATAGATTTAATTCACGTTCACCAATTGGATCATTCTTAGTGACTATACTTTTTTAATTTCAAAATTTTAGTCTTAATGCAAATGACAATTGTTAAATTTATTAACTGGTTTTTTTATGAGTCAAATGTGAAAACAACAAACAAACATAGTATTACACATGTAATAATATGTTTGATGCATCAAAATTAAAAAAAAAAAACTTAACTTGATGAATTTAATAGTCATTATTTGGTTTGGACTAGAATTTTCAAATTCTAAAAGTATAGGGACTAAAAATGACCAAATTAAAGTACAGGTACTAAATCCACAACTTAGACAAAGTATAAGGTTTGATAGCAGAATTTGACCAATTAATAATAATACATGAAATACCTACAATATTAAAATAAAAAGTAGATTAAATGGTAAGTAAATCAAAATTTAAACATATGAATGCATCAGATTAAGAATTCTAGATGAATACAATTATTTATAATGGTGTTGTCATCAATTCTAAGTTGGTGTCGGGTTAATTAAAATGTATAAATTTTTTTGAAATGAAGCTTTAGTTGAGCAGTAAATTTAAGGTTTCACCAATGCAATCGACGTGAGTTCAAATCCAACCACAAGCCATTTTAAAATATAAAAAAAAAGTGTAACAGCCCAATTTTAATAGTGTCGGAAGAGTGATTCGAGATCACAAAATTTGACGAAAAGTTAGAAAATTTTGTTAATCGATAATTATAAGTTAAGTGTGATTTTAGAAATATTTTAAAATTAGTGAATTTTGTGAACTGAAAGAATTAATTAGAAAAATTGGGCCAAAAACGAGGTATTGAGACCTCGAATTCATAAAGTGAGCCATAAATATTTCTAAAAATATTTATGGAATGTCATTAAGTTATTATTAAACTTTCATTAGAAAATTTTAACGTTTGGGTAGGAAATTAAATGAAAAGGACTAAATTGAAATGAAAGTAAAAGTTAAATTATAGATTAAAAGAAATTATGAAGGACCAAAATGGTAATTATACCATTTTGTATAGTTGAGGCTGTATAACATAGAAAAATCTGAGATTTTTAAGGTGTATTATTATATTATTATATATATACAAACAAAAAAACAAAAGGAAAGGGGGAGAGAAACAGAAAAGAAACAGAGAGAATAGGCAAACGAAACAGAGAAGGAAAGGAGGAAGGAAAGAAAAGAAAGAAGAAAGGGATAATTAAAAGTTTGAAGCTTGGAAGTTGATAGGTAAGTCAATTTAGCCCTTTTTACTTAATTTTGATGTTTTAGAAGCCTTGGAACAAGGTTTTGATGAAGCTAAGTTGTCATATTGAAAGTTTATGAGTTATCAAGTATAGTTTATGTTGAACAAAAATATGAATTAGGGACTTAATTGAATGAATTTCAAGTTAGAATTGAAAAATGGATTTAATTGAGAAGTAAGATGTAAGTTTTATGCTGTAGGGATTAAATTGAGGAAAATATGCTAAAAATTTAGTAGTTAAATTTGAGTTTGGATGGAATTTGAATAAAAAAGAAGTATGAATTAAGTTAGGAAAGTAAGTAAACTTAATTAGGATTAAATTGTAAAATGAGTTATAAGAAAACAGTTTTGGGACAGCAGCAGTAAGGTAACTTTGAAAAATCACCAAAAATGGTAGAAATTGAATTATAAGTTGAGTGAGATATTAAATTAAAGCTTATTGAGTCTATTTTCATATGAAAGAAACAAAGAAAGAAAAGAAATTCTGTATTTTGATATATTTAGATTTTGGTAAGACTGGTTCAGAGTGATTTCGAGATCTTCTGTTCTGACTTGGAAAAATCATCAAAAATTGTATAAAAATAATTTGGGAACATAATTTATATGGTTAGATTCCTTAATGAGTCTAGTTTTAGAATAAATAAACTATAACATCATCTGAATTCTATATAAAAGGATAATTAATTTTTAGTGAAGAAGGGTCGGAACTGCCAGACAGCAGAACAGGGGTGACTTTAAAGAATAAACTGTACTAATTGGCTAAATAAAAAATTCTGAAAATTTTATGGCAAGAAGATATGTGAGTCTAGTTTCAGAAAAAATTAACGGTTCTTCATTTGGAGTTCTGTAGCTCTGGAAATAAATAATTTAGTGAATATAACTCAAATGGACAGTTTTGAATATACTTATGAGTAATTAATGAAATTATTGATAATGTTATTTATAGCATGTTATATACATTAAGGATGTGGAATGGAGAGGAGGAGGAGGAAAATATGTATGAATATTCAGCTAGCATGGCTAATTTGTAATGTTTTAGACTCAGGGACTAAATTGAATAAAAGTAAAACTTTATGATTAATTTTGTAAAAATGTAGAAATGACCAATTTGCATGAAATAGAATATTTTTTTATTTAAAATTGCAAAATTTAATGAAATTATTAATTTAGATTAAGATCGATTGAAAAAAATCAATGAAAATAGAAAATTTCCAAAGTGCCCCTGAATCTTGATATTTCTGCAAATTTAACCAGGTAAGTTTGTGTAACTTAATTATGTGATATAAGGAAATATAAGTTGATGGTACGTGAAATATTGATATGATGAATTAACTGTTTTATGTTTATGAAGAAACGGCAAGTGAATGATATTTATCATGACATATAAATATGTGATTATCTTTAATATGTTAATACAAGGTAATTAAGTATGATGAAACGAGTAATAAATTCAAGTAAGACATGTCGATAAAAATAAATATATTTAAGGGACAATATGTTTGATTTTGATTGATTTCAAATATAAATGCTAGATGAAATAAAATGTCTGATAAATAAATTTGTAATTCCGGTAATGCCTCGTACCCTATTCCGGCGTTGAATACGGGTAAGGGGTGTTACAAAAAGATTAAAGTACCCTAAAAAATGTAACTTAATTTAAATACGAAAAGATATTTTTGTTGTAATGGCCTAAATTCAAGATTATCGGAACAATGGTTTCGTAACCATAAATCCGATTTAAAGAGAAATTTATTTTAATATTTTTTGCATGAATATTTATATGATAGGAAATACTTTTATAAATATTTATAAAATGTTAGTAATGTGGTATTAAAATTTCGTTAGAAAATTTTAACGTTTGGGTAGGTAATTAAATAAAAAGGACTAAATTGAAATGAAAGTAAAAGTTCAATTATAGATTAAAAGAAATTATGAAGGATCAAAATGGTAATTATACCATTTTGTATAGTGAGGCGGTATGACATAGAAAAATCTGAGATTTTTAAGGATTATTATTATTATTATATTATTATATTATTATTATTATATTATATTATATATATATATAAACAAACAAAAGGAAAGAAGAGAACAGAATAGGTAAAAGAAACAGAGAGCATACAAAACAAGGGAGAAGGAAAGAAAAGAAAAAGGAAAAACTAGGGATTTAAAGCTTGAAGTTTAAATTGGTAAGTCAATCAAGTCCTATTCTCTTAATTTTGATGTTTTAGAAGCTTTAAAGCAAGATTTTGATGAAACTAAGTTGATATTTTGAGAGTTTTTAGGTTTTCAAGTGTAGTTGATGTTGAAGAAAAAGATGAATCAGGGATTAAATTGAATGAAATTTAAGTTAGAATTAGTAGAAGGATTAAATTATAAGTAAGTTATAAGTTTTGTGTTATAGGGATTAATTTGGAAGAAATTATGAATTAGGGTTTTATTATGAAATTTATATAATCAAGTTGAATATGGAAGGAATTTAAGTAGAATCAAAGTATGAATTAGGTTAAGAAAATAAGTAAACTTAATTAGGATTAAATTGTAAAATGAGTTACACTGAAACAGTTTTGGACAGCAGCAGTAGTCTAACTTTGAAAATTCACCAAAAATTGTATAAATCGAATTAGAGGATGAATAAAATATAAAATTAAAGCTTATTGAGTCTATTTTCATATGAAAGAAACAAGGAAAGAAAAGAAGTTCTGTATTTTGAGATATTTAGATTTTTGTAAGACTGGTTCAGAATAAATTCGGGTTCCCCTGTTTTGAATTTAGAAAATCATCAAAAATTGAAGAAAAATAATTAGGGGCTTAAATTTATATGTTTAGAATCCTTAATGAGTCTATTTTCTATATAAATAAACGGGAACACCATATAATTTCTGTATGAAGAGATAATTAATTTTTAGTGAAGAAGAGTCAGAACTGCCAGACAGCAGAACAGGGGTGACTTTGATGAATAAACTGTACTAATTGGCTAGGCCAAAAATTCTGGAAATTTTATGGTATGAAGACATGTGAATCTAGTTTCAGAGAAAATTAACGGTTCCTCATTTGGAGCTCTGTAGCTCGAGAAATAAATAATTTAGTGACTGTGACTCAAGTAGACAGCTTTGAATAAACTAAAAATAATAATAGAATTATAGAAAATGCTACATGTGAACATGGAATGTATTGAATTGATGATTGAATTTATTTATTTAGATCCGGAAAACTCAAATACGAAGCTAGATCGAGGAAAGGAAAAAGTTTCGGATTAGTAGATTTTGTAAACGAACTGATAACGAGGTAAGTTCATGTAACTTGAATTATATTCTTAAATGTTGAAATGTATGTTATTGTTGTGAATATAATTTGAATGTTCATGGTATGAAAATTTTATGCAATATTGATCTTTTTGATAAAAAGGGAAAGAAATCCCGGTTGAATGAAAGGAAAATTCGATGGATCTCTGAAAAGGAATTGACGGTAAAAAGGATCTAGCCCGGACAGGTGATCCTATCCTGATATAGCCCTCCCGAAGAATATGTGGAAAATGGATTTAGCCTGGACGGGTAATCCAAATTAGGGTCTGAATTTAGCCTGGACTGGTAATTCAGATCCAAGCTCATTAGAGTAATTGTCGTTGCAGGGGATTTAGCCTGGACTGGTAATCCCGACAATACTCTGTGAGTTTATATTACAGGGGATTTAGCCTGGACTGGTAATCCCGCTGTAAAGATGAGGTTCGCGGGAGTGTGCTCTCTAAAATGGAAATGTGCGCACATGAATATGAATTAACGGACCCGAATTTGTACACTAAAGTGTACCTCTGAAAATCCATTGAAATTCCGAGTAATTCAATGGGATAAATATAAATATATATATATATATATATATATATATATATATATATGGAAATCATGGTATTGATGAGCTCATCAATGATAGTATATATTATTGATATATGAAAATTATTGGACTGACTTGAATGTTGAGTTTGTAAATGTTAGGGTAATAATGCATTGAATGGGTATATGAATGTTTATCGCTTGTATTGTAAATATTAGGTAAGTATAATTCTTGTTACATGGGCTTACTAAGCACAAAGTGCTTACCCTATTTCCTTTTTCCCTGTTTTGTAGTGTTAAGAGCTCGGAGGTCGGATCGGTGGGAGACTCATCACACTATCAGCCCCAGTATTTCGGTATTTAAAGAAACTTTAGTTTGGAAATGAATGGCATGTATAAGCTAATAAAATAGATGTTAATATGAAATGAATGTAAGGTCAGCCATTGATATGGCTTATGTGTTTAAGTTATCTTATAAATATACATGAATTATCTTGAAAATATGTTGAATTAGACTGGTCTCGTTTTTAAAAAAAAAATTGTAAACTCTGGTAATGCCTCGTACCTTATTCTGACAACGAATACAGGTGGGGGTGTTACATTTGTAATTTTTCTAACCTAGTTATGTCTGTTTGACTTGTGACACCAACTCAAGCAAGGACTTAAATAATAGTATTGATGGTGGTAATAAAATGTATATAAATTTAAATTGAAAAGCTTTTATTTAGTGGTAAATTTAAAACTTTACCACTGCAATTAGTTGGATTAAAATCGCATCATTAATATTTTTTAAAATAAAAAAATTAAAATATTCTCGAATAATATAACATATTTTAAATACAAACAAACTGTTTTTATAATTTCGTTGGTACCCAAATAATAATAATAATAATAATGGGGGGTTCAAATCCCATCATGTTTTAGCAGGTTAAAACTGAAATCAATTGGTTGGTTATGGTTGGAAGTTGGTGTATTAAGACGCAAAACCAATTGCACCCCATATCTATAATATTGTGAAAATAGTTTTTTGACATATAGAGCGTACCAAAAATTTACTCTAGCAATATTATCAAATATTTTATTTATCTTTTAATTTTTAAAATATAACTTAGGAGAAATAGAAAAATCTGCAATCGAAAACAAATGATGAAGTTGGACTAGTTTTTTGGTGGATACAATTAGATAATGAGGCTTGGCCCAAATTTAAATTGGGTCGTTTAACTTGTACCAAGTTCCGCCCTTAATTAGTGATAAACTGTACTATCTACCCCAAACCCATAATTCGCTTCGCTTGTGGGCTATTAATTTTAGGCCAACATAATTTGAATTTTGCTGAAGTTTGTAGTAATAATTAAATTTCATTTTAAATTATTTAATATTTATATCATCAAATGAAATATTTAATTGGTACCAACTTTTTTCAAATAGGATAATAGGTAAAAATCATATTTCAACTTTCCAACTAAATTCATTTTTAATATCTATATTTTTTATTTAAAAATAACTTATATCAGAAGGATTATAAAAATCATTAATTTTTAATGATATAATATTATTATCATACACTCATCCATATCTAACATATTCTCTAATCCAAATTAACTTTAATTAAACAATTAATCCAAATTGAGTGTCACTAGCCTTCGTTTTTATTTTAGGTTTCTAAATCGATTTTATAAATTGTTTTGTCTCAATATAATAAAGCTTTGATTAAAGTTTTGGTTTATTTGTTTTTAAATGTTTTAACTAAAATTAAATTGAATTAGAGAAATAAGTTAATCCCTTTTTATTTTTTTGTCTATTTCAGTACCGGAATTTAATGGTTATTTCTTGAATTTAAATTTAAATTTAAATAAAAAATGGAAATATCAAATAGATAGGTGATTATTGAAGATTGGAGGAGATAAGAGTGGAGCCATTCAAGAATCAAAATATATCAACAGTCTTGTATTTGTTTGCGAGAGAGAGAGGCGTGGTCACTAATGAATTTCACTTTCTATTGTTGTTGTCAATATAAAATTTAGACCCAGAAAAACTGTAACCCCAATTGTTTGAACTGAAATTATTGTAGGATAATGTTGATAACGGTCAGGGAAGCTTCTTCTTGGCCTCTCACTTTCAACCTCTCCTCTTTCTCTTCTCCTAAGCCTTCTCCAATACTCAAAAACTCTGTTTGCAGAGCCAGTTTAAGTGTTCATCCAAAACCCACCTCCAATTCCCAATCATGGAACCTGGGTCTTCTTTCTAACAGGTAACTCTTTTTTCCTTTTTCTTATCATCCCATTCAGAAATGGTGCTCTTTTTTTTTTTTTTTGCTTGAATTTGCTTCTGGATTGAGCTTTTTAGGGTAGAAGCAAGTTCTTAGTTTCAATTACAAGGATTATAAGCTAAGGCGATATGAAATATTAGACTTACGCAAAGAACTCCATGTTTTTATTAACTTCTTAATGTTTTGGTGTTTTGATTGGAATTCCTTTTCAGCCAAAAAGGATCTGTTTTTGATCCTTTGGGTATCAACCCAGACGAGTCTTCAGGTTTAAATGGTGTTTGGGATAGTTTTCTATCCTTGTTAACACCTACATTTGAGAGTACCTCAGGTACTAGAAAGGAGAAATCTTCTTCAGCTAGAGGAGTGGCAGGTTTGTTTTTAAGATTTTTAACTTCGGGTTTATCGATTTTATTGTCTTGGCTATTGACATGAATCCTTTGGACTTTGGCAGCTGCAATTGAGGACAGTTCCATTGAATTTGGGGATTTCTTCAAAGGCCCATTACCAGGAAAATTTCTCAAGCTTTTAGCATTTTTAGCTTTATCTCGTCTTGGAGTTTATATACCTCTGGGAGGGGTTAACCGAGAGGCTTTCATTGGCAATTTGGATCAGAACAGTCTACTAAGCACTTTGGATTCGTTCTCCGGAGGAGGCATTGGTAGACTTGGTATATGCTCCCTTGGTATTGTTCCTTTTATTAACGCTCAAATCGTGTTTCAACTCCTCGCCCAAGTTTACCCTAAATTGCAAGATCTTCAGAAAAGAGAAGGTGAAGCTGGAAGAAAGAAAGTTTTGCAATATACTAGATATGCCTCGGTTGGTTTTGCTATAGTACAGGTAAGGAACTAGATATAACATTTTCTTGTAGTTTTGACTTGATGCATTGTTGCATGTATGTTGTGACCATAAGAAATTGACATTGCTAGTTGCTATAGTAATACGAAACTTTTTGTAGGAACGCCTGTTAACAGCAAGACTCGTTTTGTCTATGAAGTATCACTTTTTACCTTATTCTTGTAATGTTGTGTTTCATGGCAGGCAATTGGTCAAGTACTTTACCTTCGTCCATATGTCAACGATTTCAGCACGCAGTGGGTTCTCTCCTCAGTTACTTTATTGACACTTGGTGCTGTACTGTCGACATATATTGGGGAACGGATTTCTGATCTAAAGCTTGGAAACGGCACATCTCTTTTAATATTTACGAATATTCTATCCTACTTGCCTGCATCTTTTGGAAGGACAGTTGCACAAGCATATCAGGATGGTAACTACATTGGACTTGTTGCCATCATTATCTCGTTCTTCCTGCTGGTACTTGGCATCGTTTATGTTCAGGTAACCCTACTTTCTTTTTTTCTTGTTTAAATGAAGTTCTGATACTGACGGAAAAGGAATCTTAACAATTGTCTCAACAAAGGATTTCAGGAAGCAGAGAGGAAGATTCCAATCAACTATGCCTCAAGATACACCAGCAGAAGCGGAGGACTTCAAAAATCTGCTTACCTACCCTTTAAGGTATGTGTTCGCAATGGTTCTTTAAAAAGTTTCTAACACTATAATGGGCTTGACGCTAATAGTTGTGATAGCATTGACACCGGCTGTTAAAACACCTGTATCTCTGTCATCGTTTGACTTGTGATCTTAATGATAATTTTGTACTCTATAACGTTGATCATGTCTTAGTCAATGGTTTTAAGGTAATCCGGTTGATCATAACGAAGTTCTTGAAGAAAATTAATGCATTTCTCTAGGTGCATCTTATATACAAAGATCATGTGAGAATCAATACCGTTCCTTTCTTGTGACTGTGCTCTCAAGTTGTTTAGCCTTGACTTGGCAGTTAATTTTAATTGCTTATCTTCAAGAGAGCGGTGTACTTGTTTTGCCCCGCCAATCTTTCCATGGTCTTTTGATGACAGTTTTAACTTGTTGAAATTTTAGTCACGAAGCTCGTAGTGTTTGATAGAGGATTTATTTAATTGTGAATGAAGTTTCTGACATTGTGATGGTATTTTTTATCAAAGCAAACTCTCTTTTTGGGTGTCGAATGTGCAACTAACCCTATAGTCAAAATCTAGTGCCTCGTCTTTGTATTCATTCACTTGTTTTGCCAACCAGGTAAACAGTTCTGGAGTGATGCCGATTATATTTTCTACATCATCCCTAGCTCTTCCCGGTACTTTAGCACGATTTACTGGCATATCTGTTCTAAAGAAGGCTGCAGTTGCTTTGAATCCCGGAGGTAAGATCAATGATTTTGACTGTTAGAAGTTTAGTCCGTTTATGTTTTCTGTAGTAAAAGCTTGCTAGTTGACAGAATCTTGTGTGTCCGGATAGATTGCATCAGCACATATTGTGATAAATCATAAATTTCATGATGCTTAAAATAGACGCTTGAGCGGGGAATTAGTTATGCATAAATAATTTGGAAGTTACAAATGTTTGTAGGTTCTTTCTACCTTCCTACCAATATCTTGTTGATAGCCTTTTTTAATTACTACTACACTTTCCTACAACTGGACCCTGATGATGTTAGTGAACAACTGAAGCGGCAAGGTGCTTCGATTCCACTGGTCCGACCTGGTAAAAGTACGGCAGCATTTTTAAAGACGGTAATTCATTTTTCTCAAATAAAAATGTCATTAGCGGCTTATTATATTCACTTTTCTCGAGTAAAAATGTCATTGGCTGTTTGGAATAGGTTCTTAGTCGGATATCGGTTCTGGGTTCAGTATTTTTAGCAATCTTGGCAGCTGGTCCTGCCGTGATCGAGCAAACCACACACTTGACTGCATTCCGAGGATTTGCGGGCACTTCGGTTCTTATTCTTGTGGGATGTGCGACTGATACTGCAAGAAAAGTTCAAGCAGAGATTATATCCCAGAAGTACAATAACATAGAGTTTTACGACTTCGACAAGTATAGCCCGTAAACGAGGCGGCAAGTTTAAGAACAGAAGAGAGTAGGAAGACCTTTTTTTTTTCCCCGAGTAATGATTAGTTCTGTATACCATAGTTTCTCTGACAAGCAAGACATTGACAGTTGTTATGAGCTATCATACTCCGAATATCCATTTTTTTTTATTTCCGAAGCATAAAATGGGACTCGGGATTTATCTTGTACATATGCTGCTCGTAGCAGCCACTGTTATTGTTCGAGTATCTTTCAAGGTGACAGGAATGGTCTATTTGGTAGCTGAAATTTGTGTTTTTATCACGAAAACTGTGGATTTACTATGTGTTTTAATTTGGTTACTTTTAATCACTGTAACTGTTAATTAAACTTTACTATTTTCAAAATCTGATTCCAAAATCAAACATACCACGATCTGTATAATGTCATACTATTCAGGTAATAGATTAAAGATTATCTTTTACATCAAGATTGAAATTGAAAAATATAAATTACATCTACAACTGTAACTATAGTACAAGACTCATAATAGAATTTAACAAATGAATTTAAGTATTAGGTTAGAACTAAAATTTTAAAATTCGAAAAGTACAAAAACTAAAATTGAATAAATAGAAAATAAATAGAAAAGTGCAAGGACTCAAATTGATCAAATTAAAATACAAAGACTAAATTTAAACTTTTGCAGTGGCGAATAACAGCAGAATTTAACCAAAACAAAACTTATGGACCTTCTATTGCAACTGGAAATAATGATGCCATTTGCTATAAAGAAAGATTACAGTTGTTATAATCGAGTTCGTGAGAAGCTGGGGACGTAGAAATAAAAATCTTACAAAGCCAAATATGATGGAACTGTTTGATGATCTTACAAGTTTCGCATTAGGGAAAAGAAACATTGTTTCAATAAGAGGTTACTTCTCCCAAATCGTGAGCAAAGTCCACAAGCTTATCGCACAAAAATGTGGACGATCGCCCACAAATAACCAGCCAGCTGAGTAAAGTAAAAAACAAAACCATCAATGAGCTACGTATTACCAATGCACCCAACTGAAAGGGGAATTATCCGGTTCCCTACCTGTTCCAGAATACCTTTGCCCGTTTGACCTTCGATAACTAAGCCTGCTGTGAGACCAATCATCGCCCACGCCCCGTTAATCGCTTCGATTTGGCGTCTTCTCTACATAACAACAATAGTTCGACCAAAACATCCTTAACAAAGCATTTTCATGAACATATTTGACTAGTTCACTATGAAAACTAAATTACATTGTTGACACACCCTTTAGCAAACCAAACTAGAAAATAGAACAAGATCAAACAGAGGGAGGAGATATAAGTAGCAGCACAGATAAACCATAGACAATGATATCTTCTCGGTACCAAAGGAATATACAAGAAAAGAAAAAATGCTAAATTCTTTATTAAGAAAAAGATCTTTTTTTACCTTTGCTTTCTCTTTAGCTTTAATTTGTACCATTTGTTTGGCAGCTAATCGTTTTGCTTCCAAAGGGTCAACCATGATGACTTCTTTACCTGAATTTCCTTTATCTGAAGATACCTATTACATACAAATCGAAGAGAAAAAAAAACCATAATCAAATACAATTCGATATGAAAAGTAGTAAATTTTTTTTCCCTTTTATGAACTAGCATTTGAATACGTGGAATTAACAAAGATAGAACTGTGGAAGAAGCTCACTGAATTACCCACAGACTTTTCCATGAAGCATGAAGACAGCATAAATACCATTATATATAGAAACCAACAAAAAGACAGGTTCTGTTTAAATATTATGTACCATCATGAAGACGGTTGCAGATATTACCTCTAGATCAACCAACATTCATGTAGACATGGAGAAGTTTACTACCGTGAAGGACTTATTCACCAAATCAATAATCACATACCTACAAACCTTTGATCCTATTCAAAAACCAAATATACTGGCATTATACATGAAGAAGCCTTGGTTGAAGCATACATTAGGATTGGCCAAGATTCGAAATGCTCGTCCCTTGGTTCTACTGGTAACTGGACTTGAACCTTGGTCTCTTCCAAAGCTCCACCTGAAAATAGATAGGAATTTTAGAACTAACATGGACCTAAGATAGAAATCTGGACAACACCAATAATAACTCCAAAACATCAACATTGGCCCAAATCATTAGTGGCCATCACATAGCTTGGGATAATTAAATAAGTTCTTGTACTTTTTTTCCCGATTAAATTCAATTACTAGCCATGTACTATGCTTACAATTGTAGATTTAGTTTATATTCACCAATTGAATCATTATAAGGCCCTATACTTTTTGAATTTCAAAATCTTAGTTTCAACGCAACAGTCGTTGATCTGTTAACTGGATTTTTAGCAAGTAATGCGAGAAAATAGCAGGCTAACATAGCATTAGGTATAATAATATGTTTGCCACTCAAATTTTGGACATAGCAGAACTTACATCAATGAATTTAACAATTATCATTTAACAAGTACAGGGACTAAAAAAAAACCAAATTAAAGTATAAGGATAAAATCCACAATTTTTTGTTTAAGTATAGGGACTTTTAGCAGAATTTAACCATATTTCAACCCCCAACGTAATCAAAGCTGCCCAAGATTCTTTCTTACTTTCCTTTCCAGTTAATAAAGCTGCTACCATTACGGATTATAATCAAATATATGCAATACCCAGATTTAAAAAAATAATAAATAAAGATTCAACATGATTTGTTAAGATTATTTCCAGTAACACGAGAGTTGAATTACTAAACGATGATTGACTAAACTCTGAAAGAAAAAAAGGAGAAAAACAATAGATTATTAGAGAAAAAGGGAGAGCGAAATTGACCTGAAGATGGTGGCAGAGCGATGACGAAACTGACGATTAGAAGATGAAAATAGGAGACTTCCATTGAAGAAAGGCAGTGGCCGTTGTTGCAGAGACATCGCCATCATAGCTCCCGTACTAATTTCTTTTTTTCTTATCCCGTTTTAACAAAATTTGCGAGCCTTAAGAGCACTCTAGACAATTTGCCCAAAAGCTGCAATATTTTCGGAAATCAATTGGCGGATCATATATTCAACCCAACCCAACCCAACGGCAAAGCATTTATTTTTTGGGCTAATTATTTACTTATACAAATATAAAACCCAACCCAAATATTTAAGGTATAACCGGATCTTTCCTTCTCACACACACCTCATATAAATATATTCATTTTTGGCTGATATAGATTGCTAGATCCCTTTATTTAGTTCGGTAGATCGGTTATTCATTATTATTATTCCTCAACTCGGTTTTTTATTATTCAATTTTATAATTTAATCTATTTAATATTTAATAACAATTTATAATTTTATTATATATCTTTTTTAATTTCCTTCCTTTTATATTAAATCCGCATCATGATTTTTAATCTTTATTTTCTGATACAATATTTAAAATTAATTATAGTCTCTCACAATTCTTAAATAAAAAGATAATATGCTCCAGTTCAGTGTACTTAAAACCTATATTCTTTTACATTAATATCAATTAAATTAAAACTCAATCCGCTATTATTTATAACCCTTTCGTCATCTCCGACTAATGTAAAACATGTGCCCACCTAGAAAAAAGCCATAGCTAAACACGTATATCCTATTTGTTGCTTTGTTTTTCTTCTATGGCATGCCACAAGTTGCAAACATGCAAGTTTATTAAAATATAAAAAAATTGAATTTCTATTAAAATTAACATGTAATTGAATTAAATAAATTATAAAATAATTAACATATATTTGTATTATAAATATTAAAAAAAACAATTGATAAAAAATGTGAATATCTTTTATAAAAATGATTTAAAAATAAACTTATATATTAATTGAAAAATACATTAAGTTAACATATGCGAACTAGTACAATTTATAATTTAATTTAACATTAATTTAAAAAATATAACCAATTATTTCTTTTATTTTAAAATAATTGAATAAAATCATTAAAGATAACAAACATAAATAGAATAATAAACCTTCATAATAGGATAATTTTGTTTTTTTATCTAAATCTAAGAGGATTAGAGTATTTTCATCAATCATTAAGGTGATTATTAAGTAATTTATCAAACATATTTTATAATGCTTAAGTTTAAGTTAATCAAACAACACCTAAGATTCTTAATTTTTTAATATTTCACTTTATTTTAATAACAAAATCAAATTTCAAGCATAAACTTTTATTAAAATAAAATTAAAAATATTGAAAATATTCTTCACTAAAGTTTGAATTTATTTACTATTTGTGTTAAATCTGTGTATTATTATTTGAATTTAAGTTAATTAAATTATTTATTAAATATCTGAATACGTTAAATATATGCATTTAATCAGTATAAAATATTTTTTCAAAATAAATATTTCGAAAACATAAAGCGGATAATGAATTCAAGATTTCGAGCATTAATATGTTATTTGGGAAATAAATAAAGTGGAATCCGATATGTTATTTGCAAAATAAAGTAATTTTAGATAATGAATACGGATGATTAATGTTTACATTCTTCATCTATACTATCATTTAAGCTTTTGATTAAAATTATTAATTTTTTTAATTTTAAATAATTAATAAAAATATTTATATGATAAGATTTGAGCCCATATAAATTACATTAATAAAACTTAATTTATCACTCAATTAATGTTTTATTTTGTAATTTTCATATATTTTAATTTTATTATGCACACTTTATTACTTTCTGCATTTGTATATATTAATAATGTGTTTAAATGAGTTGATGTCACAAGTTAATTTAACGCCGACTTAAAGTTGATGACAAAACAATGATAAATAATTTAGTATTTTTTAAATTTAATATCATACATATTTTATGTATTGTTATTAATTTATTTCAAGCCATATGTTTCATTATTTATTATATGTTATTTTTAAACGTACATTTATTTTTTTATTTTTTATTTTCACGTGCATATACATGAGATATGATTTTAACAACCAATATGATTGATAATACAAATTATTAATGAAGAAGCTTAATTAATTATTTTAAGTAACGACGTGAATTTAATAAAAAACTTAATTATTTATTATTATTATTAATTTTTTTGATATATATATATATTGGTTAAACACATACATAAATTTAATATAGAATAGGAGGTAGCATAAATAAAATGACAAGAAAAGGGCTGGCATTCATTACGAGTTTCATCAAGTTGATGACATTGACATATTTATGTCGGGTGTCATAATTAATGAAAACTCTACGAAACGTTCGAATTGTAAATCAAAATTTTAAATTTTTATCAGAATTTTTATTTTTTAGAGACTCTGATATTAATATAAACTAAAAATTTTGATATAAATTTGGTAGGGTTCAGTAGAATAATCAAATTTGAGTTTGCTTCCTAAAGTTGATTTCAACCGTTTTAAACTTAAAATATCATTTTAAGATTTTAATAGTTTTTCTTAGATTTTTTAAAACAAATTTGTTCAAATATTGGATAGTTCACTCCGCTTAATAGATCTGACTCAATTAAAGTTAGGTTTGAATAAGAATTTTTGTATTTTGGGCTGGTTTGATTCGGCTCAAATTTAAATTAAATAATTAAGAATATTTTTAAATTTATATTTAATTATAAAATTATAAAAATGAAAATGAAAATAAAAATAAAAATTTTATTTTTTAAATCGACTCAAAAACGGATTTAAATTTAAAAATTTTTTGAAATTGAATCTCGACCCAATTTCTAAACACCTTTAGTCTTAAAAGAATTTTTTTATTTATAATTTATTTGCGTTTTAATTTAAAATATAATAATGTTAAAAACATGTGACACTTAAAATCAATTAAATCACGCATGTGACAAAATTTTTTTAAATATAACTTCTTTTTTGCTAAGAATATAACATCTTTTTAATATGACCTTTAAATTGGTAAGCTGAATGTCAAAATTTCCTTTATTGTTGAGGTGGGTTTTTTATTGAAATGGGGTAGAAAAAAATATTAAAATGGGATGGGTTTTTGATTAATTACCGAAATGGGATAACCAGGGTGGTCACGCCACTCCCATAGGCGGCACTACCCTGGTGTCAGCCATTACCAGCATCAAAATTAAAAAAACAGTTAGAAACAGTGAAGAGAAATAGTAAACGACAGAGGCATGCAGCAGCAGAAGAAAAAAACAGTTATAAACAGTGGTAAAAGTCGACAGAAGCTGAACAATGGACTGCCAGAGGCGGCACTAAAGCCAAGACAATGGCCTGCCAGAGGCGGCACCAATAGCATATAACTCACCCCCCCGAAATGTGAAGCAAGAAGCAGAAGCAGAAGCAGCAGCAGAAGAAGAAGAAGGTGGTGGCACCGGAAGAAGAAAGAAAGAAGAAAGAAAGAAGAAAGAAGGAAGAAAGAAAGATTAGAGGGAAGAAAATAAAAGAAGGAAACTTAGGTATAATTTTTTTTTTAAACAATGCTTGTGTTTAGTTTAGTTTAGTTTATAGCTATTGTTAGTTAGTTAGTTTAGTTAGTTAGTTAGGATTAGCAGGTTAATTAGTATTTTAGTTAGTTAGTTAGTTATATTATTATTGTTAGGTAGTTAGAAACCCTAAAAAAAAATTTTGTTAGTTAGTCTATTAATATGTTAGTTAATATATTAGTTAGTAAATTGTTAGTATATTAATATGTTAGTTAAAAACCTTAAAACCCGTAAAATAATATATCGTTAGTTAGTATGTATATTAATATGTTAGTTAGTATATTGTTAGTATATTAATATGTTAGTTTAAAACCCTAAAATAATATATTATTAGTTAGTATGTATATTAATGTGTTAGTATATTAATATGTTAGTTTAAAACCCTAAAATAATATATTGTTAGTTAGTATGTATATTAATGTGTTAGTGTATTAATATGTTAGTTTAAAACCCTAAAATAATATATTGTTAGTTAGTGTGTATATTAATGTGTTAGTATATTAATATGTTAGTTTAAAACCCTTAGAACCTTAAAATAATATATTGTTAGTTAGTATATTAATACGTTAGTATATTACTCTAAAAAGTTAATATTTTAGTTAGTTAGTATTACTAATATTTTTAGTATAGTAAAAAACCTAATTATTATTTTTGTTATTTTTTAATTTTTTAGTTTTGTTTTAAAGCTATTTGTTTGTTTATTTTGATTTGTTAGTAAGTTATGTGTTTATATTAATTAATTTTTTATTGTGAATGTTATGTTTTAAATTTTTTTGAGAAATTTTGTTTATTTTTTAACAGATTGACCATTGAAGATGTATGATCAGTTTTTCGTATGCGTTTATTTCGATGGAATCATCTTGACAACAACCGTTGGATGCATAATTGAATGTCTGCAACAAATAGCAATGAGATTTAATAGAAATGTCTCGTTGGATGATATAAAGGGAAGGATTAACGCAAAAATTGTTAGACGTTGTGGGAGAACGATTTCGAGAATTTTCTACAAGTTTCCAGTTTCAACAGATCCGATCAAATTCACAGAAATGGAACTTATAGACGACGAATACGTGGAGACAATGATCGCTCTTTACTGTGGGAATGGGAGTAACAAAAATGCACCGATTCACTTATTTGCTGAGTTAGCCGGTATTGAGCAAAATGAAGACATCAATGCATATGGTGAAGAACATGGAGCTCAAGAACCGTGCACGGTGCTTCCAATATCGTATGTTGATGCCGACTCGACTATACATGGGATCGATATCGATCTTAATATTACACCCGATATTGATGTCGTTGGTGATGATGGACACGATAGTTGTGATCATTGTGAGGAAGAGGTCGATATTGACAGTGATCCCGATATGGACAATATACTTGATGATATTGACGATGAAGACGTGAATGACGATGGGAACATTAGTGCGTCTTAGGTCGGGAACCAGATGGGATGTATTATGATACACAATAATCATGGGCCACACATGTCGCTCATAGACCCCGACGCAGTGCGTGTAACTGAGTTTTCGGAGTATCCTGAAATATATCCTGCTCACCGGCTCGCCGTAAATTTCGATCATGAGGAGTTATTCGTAGGCCAGAGATTCGGAAGTAAAGAAGAGTGCGTATCTGCTATTAAACGATATAGCATGGATATATCAGTGGATTACAAAGTCGCAGAGTCTAAATCGAAAGTATATATTGCGGAGTGTTGGAAGGCAGCGGAAGGCTGCAATTGGCGAGTACGAGCTGCATTCATTCAAAACTCGCAAATGTGGGAGATAAGAAAATTGGTTGGGCCTCACACATGCAGATTGACACGTATGACAGAAGATCATCGAAAACTTGATTCCAAAACTATATGTACGTGTATCATGCCAATGGTGAAGGACATGCCGACTATTAAAGTTTCGGTACTGATTGCTGAAATACAAGCACGATTCCAGTATCGAGTATCATATCAAAATGCGTGGATAGCTAAACAGATGGCAATTGAACAATTGTATGGGGATTACAATTTATCGTATAATGAGCTACAAGGATTGATAGCTGCTATGCGAGAGTACATACCAGGAACTGTGATTGAGTTACAGACACGACCTTTTTACGGCCCAAATGACCAATTACAGCCGGGGAAAAGAATTTTTTATCGGATGTTCTGGACGTTTGATCCATGTGTACGGGCATTTCCACACTGCAAGCCGTTTGTGCAGATAGATGGGACATGGCTATACGGAAAATATACACAGATCTTACTTATTGCGGTTGCTCAAGACGGCAATAGGAATGTGCTCCCAATAGCGTTTGCAATAGTAGATAAGGAGAATATGGAATCCTGGGAATTCTTCCTTACCAACCTGCGGAGGTATGCTATTAGCAACGATAATATTTGCATCATCTCCGATAGAGGGAAAGGATTAAGTGCCGCAATTAAGCGTTCCGGTGTGCTATGGAGATCCGTTTACTACATCCGTCACATTGCGACTAACTTTCTTCAAGAGTATAAGAATGAAAACTGGAAGAGAGAAGTTGTGAAAATGGGTAAAGGATAACCTTATATTTTCAGTATAAGTTTAATATTTTTATGTTATCCAGTTACCGTAACTTATCTTTTTTTTAAAACATGTACAGCGTACGAGTTAGAGCCACATATTTTTCGCCAAAGAATGACTCAACTTGAGAGTGACATGGAAGGTCAAACGAATAAATCTTTTCGGGAGTGGTTGGGTACAATGGAGTCGTGGCAATGGGCTCAAAGTTGTGACGAGGGCTTTCGTTATGGTCAAATGACCACAAACTTGGTGGAGGGGGTCAATGTTGTGTTGTTAAAAACACGACATATTCTGATTTAATCTGTCTTCTCGACTACATTCTACAGGTTGGCAACCTTGATGCCAAGAATGGGTGAACAACAAGTCAACCAGATGGATGTGAGACATGTGTTTGTGGAAGATGTCAGGGATGCATTGATTGCAAACCGCCGGATTGCGAGGTCGATGACTGTAGAAATATATCACGACGAATGGAAACTTTTCGAGTTACGGAGTCCATCGGTCGTTGACCCGGTTTGCCACCTAGGTCTTATGGAGTCGATCTTCGGAGCAGACAGTGTGAATCCAGGAGGTTCCAAACACTTCATTATCCGTGTACACATGTCGTAGTAGCGTGTGCTAAAGCGAACCTTAATGTTGAACATTTTGTCTATGATGTGTACACGCTAGAACGTATATTGCGTGTCTGGGAAAATGAGTTTCCTGTCCTGGCCGGCCTGTCTACATGGGAGGTGCCTCGGACGACTTTCGAGCTTGTCCCAGACAGAGCGCTACGCAGGAATCCGAGAGGTCATCCGCAATCATCTAGAATCCATAATGAAATGGACATTAGGGAGAAATCCGACGGTAAACACTGTGGAATATGTAGGTTAGGTGGTCATAATCGAAGTAAATGCCCGCAACAAAATTATCATGTTGGACAATCGTCACGAGCGACTGGGAATTGAGCTTATTCAGATTAACATGTTTTGTATTCTGATTTCAAGCTCTCTCCATTTTCGGTTTATGCATGATCAAATAAGGTTGGTATTTAAGCTTAGTTTTCATTAATTTCAACATTCTTAAGATTGTTATCATGCATATTAACTAGCCCATTTTTTAATTTATGATTTGGTTGTATGTTTCGAATATGGCCATGGATAGAAATTGGGTGATTATGTGATTTATGATGGTTTATATTATAAATGAACTAGATTTATAGGATTTCTTTAGAATTTTAGATGGATTTTGGTATTAGTGTGTTTTGATAAAAAGAAAATTTTAGAAAGGATTAATTAGTTAAATAAATGGAAGAAATGAGTTGGAAAAAGGATAATGAACATTCGGCCCTTGGTATTTGTGTATTGTGATTAGAAGATTTGGTAAGTTCATTGAATGTATGAGTTAATTATTATTTCTTGAATATTCCGGTAATTCAAGGTGGAGTATAGAATTTGGTAAGGACCAATTTCATGTGCTATCTATCAATATATGATGGTGCTATATGGAAATAAGTAAAGTATGAGACTGTTCATTCGAATGAATAAAGGTTACCATTGGATCAAATTTTTGAATGCTTAGTTACTTGATAAAATTGATTTATATATATATAATTGTATACGAATGGATTGTTTGAATCTTACTAAGCTTTGGAAGCTTATTTTGTTTGTGGTTGATGGTATTTTTTTGTACATTCATTTGGAGAGTTTGTCTTCTGCTCGGAACCACGGTTGAAGCTCATCACATTATCAACCAAGTCTTGGTATCTCTTTTGTATACAAACTTTAGATCAATGGTAGGTATAGGCTAGCATATGATTTTGATAAATCTTGAAGTTGTAATTACAAGCCATGCGAAAATGTCTAGTTAAAATACTTGAGTCTATGCAAGTTTCATTATGACTTATATAAATATTTGTATGATGCGCATAGTATGCAAGTTTCTAATATTGGTTAGTTTGGCTATGTTTCAAGCATGTTTCGATGGTATATATATAATGATCATTTAAACGGTTAATATATATATATCATGTTTATACTAGGATTGATTTTGGTCCTAATTTGATGACTGCGTTTGTGTTCAGTGAGCTGTAGCTGTTATGTCCTACAATCTTGTTACAAAATTTTAAAGCTCCAAATAATCAAAAATCATAGCAATATTAAGTAATCATAACGACTATATACATGACCAAAAATCAAACTTAAATATTCCATCGCATGGTCAAATCTTGTTACGAAATTTTAAAGCTGCCAATAATCAAGTTAATTTTATATAAATAAAGTACAAACATCGTAATATTTACAAATACAAAATACAAGAAAATCAAAACCGTAAGAAACACCTAAAACTGATGGTTCGATGGTGTAGTCCTCGATGTGTACTTCTGCGGTGGTCGACGTTCACGACGTGGGTGCCCGCGACGACCAACATCCTCTTCAGTCTCCGGTGGGGGTCCGGGTGGGGGTGTGCTAAACATGGCCGAAAAATCATGTGGCTCGAAGGGCATAGATGAACTCAAGCCAGAAGGAGTGCCCTGTTGCAGTGGATACGACCTAGGAGGCCTGATGTCCTGCAGTGGATACGAGCCGAGAGTGTTGTACTGCGGTGTGTACGATCCAAATATATCAAGCCCTTACTGGTATCCACCACCTGACGAGCCCGGAAAGTAGTCATTGCTTGGCACATATGGATGATACGAATGTGCATCCGAATGTGAATGTGATTGCTCGGGCTCCGGCTCGGGATCAGGATCTGCAGCTGCCTCGGCCTTCATATCTGCCACTGGCTCGTATGCCCCATGTCGCTGCATGTGTGGGGGGACTACAGTTGACTGCCCTCCGAGTATATATGGCTTCCCCATACTAGAGTACCATTATATGTACTCTAATGGAGGTTGAAGACCGGAAGCCATATCCATCCGGGGAATCCGGGACATGCAATCATTTCACACCGCTATAAATTGGCCATACCCAACCCCCCAATCCAAGTCTTGTCTCCCTCTCTTATTTTTGCAATGAACCTCTCCCACCTGGCATGGCAGATCTGGGATATATTGGACGCAACCAAATTGTCGCAGCACTCGGTCCCCGTGATACCACTCGATTACATTGAAACAGACAATTGGTGCGTTTGTGCACCACATATACGAGTGGATATAGGCGGACGGGGGTATAACGGCTGCAATTTCCGGTCTACGGTATGGAATCTATATAAACTGCACGATTAATAACATTGTTAAAATTAAACATGGCGTACGTAAGATATACAAACTAACACGTAACCAATATTGGAATCGCTTACCCCTTCCCCGGCATGTTGTTCAATCATAAGCCGGTATATCGGGACAGTGTACGACCTCCCGATACCCGGATAAATACTCCACCTACAACAAAAAAAATTTTAAGTCAAATAGTATCAATATAAAGAAATTTTCAATTAATAACAAGTTATATTTTATCACCTGTTTACTAACGGATATACGTATGGTTGGTGGGTAACTGATGCCAAGAACAGCATCCGATACAGAGCCCAAGACTGCAATAGTGTAAGGCATCCGCCTATGTCTACGGTCGCTAGATTTGTCGTCTGACAAAGCTCACGGTACAACCACGCAAGAATTGCGGAGCCCCAACTATACGAGCGAGCATTGCTCAAATCAGCCAATAGGGGTAGGTACTGAATATGAACCCTATTATTGTTTGCATCGGGCATCAGTACACCCCCTATGATGTGCATAATGTATGATCGACTAGCGCACATCAACTCGCCTTCAGTGGCATCAGCTGATAACTGTTCGTACCTCGCTCTCAGCCATGTAAATTTCAATTCTGTAAAATTTTCTCCATCATTGCCGTACAAGTCCCCTAGTAGGCTCTGACAAAGTGTAAACGGGTCAGCTATCGCACTGAAGCCCGTAACGGGACTCCCGTCAATTGGGAGCCCAAGCTGCAGTGCAACATCCTCTAGAGTGACTGTGCACTCTCCACACGGGAAATGAAAAGTGTGGGTCTCCTGGCGCCAACGCTCGACTAGTGCGGATATTAAATCATACCGCAAGTCAAACGTCCGGATCAGTGCTGCTGACCCGAATCCAGCTTGCTCTATATACGGCATCAATCGTTCATCCGGGAGATTTCTTAAGCCATTCACCCGGCCCCTTAATACACGGTACAAGTCCCGACAGTGTTAAATCATAAAAAATTAACTACTTATGACTAATAGCATAATTTATTATGTAGCTATTTTGTTAATATAACCCGAGATTAATAAATAACAATACATTACCATATTATTAGCAACGTCAGATATGTGAGGAACTTTACTAATCAATGAAGCCATTTCCGTCTCAAATATTTTTTTTACCTACATAAAAAGCAATAAATCTATATTAAATTAGTAACAAATAACATGCCAATACTAATAATATAACAAAAACATCATGTAAACGACGCATAATAAATATAATATTTTATTATTTATACAAACATCATAATATTAACTAAAATAATAATTAGGGTTTTTTACAAACAATGATAATAACTAATAATAATATTTACGGTTTCTTAATAATAATAATATTATATTAACATAGCTAAAGTAATAATAATAATTTTTAGGATTCCTTAATAACAATATTACGTATACGTATACCTTTTTCTAATAAAACCAGTGATTAACAAATAATAATTTAGTACATAATTATTATATATTACGAGCCTTTGTTCGTTTTATTTTACATTATTTTAGTACATAATGATTCAAATATATTATTTTACTGTTCATTTTATATAAATTTAATAAAAACCACTTATTTTGGCACTATGTTCGTCCGTATTTTCTAAGTTTTCAAATTCTATAACTTTCAATAAAATACTATTTTCGTATTTTATTATTTTATATTATTTCTTTTAGTACGTAATGTTTTAAATGTATTATTTTACTATTTTTTATATATCAATTTAGTAATAACCACTTATTTTGACCATTTATTCGTATTTTTCTTTTTCTCAAATTCTATTACTTTCAAAAAATATACTATTTTCGTATCTTATTATTTTATATTATTTATTTTAATACATAATGTTTTATGTATTATTTTAATGTTTTTTTATACTAACAATAATTATAATATATTACTAACAATAATAATATAATACTAAATAAAATAACATTTACCATTTTTTACTAACAACAATATTACACTAACAATAATAATAACTGTTTTATATACTATCTAAATTAATCATTAAGGTTTAACTAATAACAATATACTAAATAAAATAATGTTAGTGTTAAAAACTAACATATTAATATATACTAACATACTAACTAACATAACTATTTTTTTAGGGTTTCTAACTACCTACCAATAATAATATAACTAACTTACTAAATAACTAAATTACTACTTAACCTACTAATCCTAACTAAGTAACAATACTTATTAATATAAACTACTAACAACAAATAAGTAATAAAATGAAAATTACTATCTAATAAAATAATATACTAACAACAACAAATCAAGAACACAAACATTATTTAAAAAAAAAATATACCTAATTTTCCTAATTTTTTCCCCTGATTTCTTCCTTCTTTCTTCTTCCTCTTTCTTTTTCCGGCGCCACCTTCTTCTTCTTCTTCTTCTTCTTCTTCTGCTTCTGCTTCTGCTTCTGCAGCTTCTTGCTTCAAACTTCGGGTGTGGGGGGGGGGGACGAGGGGACCATTTTAAGGTCCCCATGAGACACAATGTGCCAAAATCGCGTGCAGGAAACGTCCTCTCCACCAGTCGGTGCCGCCTCTGGCAGGCCATTGTCCTGGCTTTGGTGCCGCCTCTGGCAATCCATTGTTCAGCTTCTGTCGACTTTTACCACTGTTTATAACTATTTTTTCTTCTGCTGCTCATGCCTCTGCCGTTTACTGTTTCTCTTCACTGTTTCTAACTGTTTTTTTTTTAAATTTTGATGCAGGTAATGGCTAACACCAGGGTGGTGCCGCCTATGGGAGTGACGTGACCACCCTGGTTACCCCATTTGGTTATCCCATTTCGATAATTAATCAAAAACCCATCCCATTTTGATTTATTTTTCTACCCCATTTCAGTAAAAAACCCTGTTGAGGTAAGGGGGTAAACTTTGAAATCATTAATTATACAATAAAGTCTCCCCAAGTTGGAATAACCAGGCTCCACTTCAAGTCTACCTCACAAATGCGTTGAAGATTTAACCCCCAATTTCGAAATTCAATATTTATTTTAATTAAAAATATTTTTATAATTTATATTTTAGATTCGTGGTAATTTCTTTAATTAATATTATACACTTACTGATATTTATACTAATACAAGTAGAATTGAGCTTTTGAAAGTTTAATATATCCTTCTTCCTTAAAATCACATCAAGTGGTTCATTTTTTTTATTGAGAAATTTTCAAAAATTGAAATCGAGATGGGTCACAATCTGCAAATTTCTCAAAACAACGTTTTTCCCTGTACTTCTCCATCACCACCATGCACCAACTATTTCCTATTATAATTAATGATCCCTTTAGGTTAATTAAGCAACTCTTTTTCTCTCATTATTTTCATTTTTTACTTCAATTAATCAAACATGAAAATGTTCATTGGTTCTAAATACCACATTTGATTTCTTCAACGGTATATTCTGGGTCAATATACAAGAAATCAAACTTTTTAAAAGAAAACCTTAAAGATTAATATGAAAATCAGAGGCTATATTATTATTAAAATTGTTGTTTAATATGAATCATACGTGATGGCTTAATGATTAAACGTGTCTATTATCCCAAATATGATATGACTTTGAGTTACACTAATTATATTGATTGTTGAAGCTTTTTATTATAATTTACCAAAAAATTTGTTGTTTAATATGAATAGTTGTACAACTAAGACAATAAAAAATACTTTTATATAAAAAATTTCGTTGCAGAAGAAAAAAGAAGTGAAAAACGGAGACAGAGAGTATAAGACAACTTGATACGGGGAGAAGGTGGGTTGTTGGAGACGTGGCAACGCAGCATTTTTCAACGATCCAAATCCAAAGTACCCTTCCATTATTTTATATTATCCCACTCAAACGGAATTTGGTTCCTATCACTTTTTGTATAAACATTCATTTTTATATTTTACCAACGAAATCATACATTTTATTCCATATTTTTAATCTACTCATACGTGGAGTCCTCGTGTTGATAAACAGAAAATATAAAGGCTGAAAATTAAAAATTAAATATAAATTATATCATTGAAATATAAATTAAATTGTTTCATAAATATAATTTTTAAATTTTAAATATAATGTCAAAAGAAATAAAATAAAAAATAATTAAAAATATTTTACATTAGCTAATGACATCTTGTTGACAAAGGTTGAGGTCTCTAAATTTTGATAGCCCAAATTTGAGTTCCACTATTTTGTAGTTTTGACGTATTAGTCTCCCTCTCACAAGGTGAGTACACCTTATGTGAGATTTTGTTTTTTTTTTTTATTTGTAGATCAATCCAATTGTTTATTTATTGTGCATTGTATTGGTTGAATTTTCGTTGTAATTGGTTGAACATATATATGTATCTATGGATGGCAATGAGGTGAGGTGAATTTTTGCCCACCGCAAACTTATCTCAAAACTTGACCATCCACCACCCAAACTTGAGATTTAATACGAGACATGACATTAATTTTGACTCGATTCTTGAAAAAAATCTCCCTAAACCTAAAATTTAATAGGAGACGACTCCAATCCGACTCAAATTTAATTTAATTATTTTTTTATTTTGAAACAAATAAAAATATATTATTTTAATTATTTTATTTTAAAGCAAATAATGTTAATTTTAAAAATTTAGACTTAAAAGCTTTTTTTTTTTTTGCCATCCTTATTTGTCCCTATCTTATAGGATAAATAAGTGTGGTTATTATTTCCGCGCTTTTTTAGAAAAAATTATCATTGATTTATTTTGATCAAGGCATGAGTGGCTCAAACCATTTACCTTGAGTTAATCATATTGACTTAAACAATTAAGGTAATAGTGAGTCCCCAAAAGAATACATGTTGGTTTAAAATGAAGATACATGTTCTCAGAAATAGTGAAAAGTTAAAGCAGAATTGGAAATTAAAGATGTAAAGTTATTGGAGACAAAACATAAGAAATTGAAAGCAAACAACACCCTCCTTTAAATTTCCCAATGGAAATCAACATTTCACTTTCACTTTCATAGTCAAAAAACAAAGGAATTGTAAGCTGAATCATAATAAAACAAATACTATTATTGTATGCAGCAAAACAATGTAATAGAACAGAAATTCCCATCATCATTTTTTACGCTGTAATTTCAGTTAAATCCGTACCATTTGGGGCATGGTTTCTTTTGCAGTCACAGTAAAAAACTGTGGTAACCATCAAACTCCAAATTACCAAAAAGCCGTAAAACCACCATAACCCCACCGTTTCCCACCCCATCACCACCCACTTTACTGAATCTTCACCGTCCGTTAACTTCTCAAACCGGTTCCCAATCCATCCCGAGATTGCCACCAACATGCAAGTAACCCACCACCAACAAACTCTCCTCCCCACCATTAACTCTGACCCGACCCGAAACGCATCCCATCCGAATTTTTCCTCTAATGCCGACACCACCAGTCCAAAACCCAACACCCCCATTAAGTAAACTTCGAAACCAGACCCGATTAGCAAAATGGGTAAGCTTATCCGAGGATGGTTCCGAAACACGGCGTAGAAAAGCTGCGGCAGTTGGACATAAAGGAGGAGTAGAGCGTAGGAACAGGCGGAGGTGACAAGGACGCGCTTCCAACAGCGTTTAAAAGCGTCGGCGGTGGTGAGAAAGGAAGGACGGTGAGAATGGGAGGTGACGTGGACGGTGGCTACGAAGGAGAGAAGAGAGAGAATAGAAAAAGGCAAGAAATAAAGGAGTTTAAGACGGAAGAGAGACAACGATTCGTATCGGGATTCTTTCAAGATGTGATCCGCTTCGACGCGCGTGGAGGAAGTGAAAGCGACGGATTCGAGGTGGAAGATATGGCGTTTGAGAGGGCGGGAAGTAATAGAAAGGGAAAAAGAAAGGAAAGAAAGGGGAAGGGTCAAGAAAAGGAGGACTGGGATAAGTACGTGTTTGTTTCGGAAGAAAATTTTGATGGGATCGGAAAATAATTTAAAGAAAACAGAAGAAGAAGATAGTGTTGGTTTACGTTGTTGGTTATGGTGAAGCGAATCGGACATTGTAATGTTTTTTTCTTATATTTTAATGGTTGAATTCAACTTAGGTTGAAGAAGAATCAAACAAGGAATGATAAAAATATAAGGGGAAAAAGGAATTTAATTAGATATTATTTAGAGAAGGGGGAATGGTGAAGGAAGACTGAAAAAGCTGGTCTTTTTTGGGATGGAATTGTTTTGTAAATAGATTTGATTTTAAGGCTGAAAACATGTTAGCTTGTTATCACCTTACTAACTTCCCTCCACTACCGTAACGCCTTTTTTTCCTGTTTTTCACCTTTTCTTTTAAGGAGTGAAACATTTATTATATTACTACATCCAACCTTCATAATCTCATCTCATATTTATTTCTTAAAATATTATATAAATACATTATTCATGTAATTTTAATTTTAGTTGAAGGCGAGCGATTAAAAAAAATTGATTTTTTTTAAAATTTTAGGTTTATTGATTCCAGTTATTTAATTGCTTGAATTAATTTGAATAAATAATTTAATTTTTTTTAGTTTGAATCGAGTTAAATTTTACTCTCCAAATAGCTCAAATAACAATTGGTGTAAACTCTTTTAGTCCTTATGAATTTCGAAAATGTATAAATTAATCTCTTTTATCAGAAGTTATAAAATAAAATAAAAAATCTACAATTTACACATCTACGTTATATAGTTCATTCATTTTGTTCACTCACGTTAAAAACTTTAACAAAAATCCAACACATGAATCAATTACTGGATGCCACATGGCACAATTTACCGCATAAATATTGCAGAGACTAAAATATAATTTACTCAATACTAATTCTTAACCAAACTAACCTAAAAAACAATAATTAAATAGTTAGAAAGAAAAAACACAAAAATCTCGTCTTCCTTAAATTTTAACTTTGTAAAGATTCATGTTTTGGCTCTGTTCGTTCTGCATCTTGGTAGATTGCTTAACGGAATTGGCACGAAGCTAAGATAACCTAATTTAACAACAGATTATGTTTATAAAAACAATGCAACAACAAAAGCAAAAAAGAATCTAACCAGCTTTTAAATTGAGTCCTCTCTCTAGATAAGCTTCTAATTCCAAATACTAGAAAGACTCAAACATACATGTATCTTGATTAGTTGATTTAGAAACACAAATCTCAGAGAAGAAAGAGAGGCGTGATTGGCAGAGGAAAATGAGGGCCGGAGTTGCTCTAGGGTTTAGGTTATTAAAACAAAGTTAAAATTTGAAGAAGAAGAGACATTTAGATTTCTGTTTTTCTTTTAACTAAATAAATTTTTTGGTTAATAATTAGTATTCGGCAAATTATATTTTAGTCATCTAAAGATAAATTGCACCATGTGGCATCCAATGACATGTTAGATTTTTGTTAAAAATTTTTATAGGAGTGACCAAAATGAATTAACTATATAACATGGATACTTAAGTTATAAATTTTTTATTTTGAGTGACTAAAATAAATTTTTTTATAGTTCGGGTCTGGAAATGGGTGTGTAGTTAATATTAATTTTTAGTTATAGATACGTACCCACGTACACCAGGCAAACCCAACACTAGACAATGACAGTCCGCAAAGTCCGTTAAGATTTTAGTTTAATGCTTAAATATTGGTGTCGAAACCATTTTTATGTTTGAAAACGGGCCGACTTTAAAAAGAAAAACGGAGTCGCCACCAATCTTTTGAAGTGCGATTGGGTCACTTTGAAAACATTTTGGTCTACGAATTTTAAGAAAACTGGCTCGGGAGTCGGTTACGCACGAGGAAGGATTAGCACCCTCTTGTTCCAAAGAGATGAAATAACCACATCCAGCACGATAGGACACGATGTTTCAAACTCTCAATACTAAGATTATTTCATGATTTCCAAACTCCATGTCTTGCAATTTGAAAAGGGTATTCCACAATTTGGCCAAACTAAAAATCGAGACCCAACACGATTGGGCACGATTCCTGGAATTTCCAATTGTGAAATATTGCCTTTATTTCAGAAAACTCGGTCAAAATCTCTGAAGGATATTTGGTCATTTGGACGAATAGAAAATCGAGACCCAGCACGATTGGGCACGAATCTCTCGAACTTCCAAACACGAAACATTGTCTTATTTTCAAAAAAAACATGATCAAAATCCTTAAAGGATATTTAGTGATCTAGACGAACGAAAAGATAGAAGCCCAGCATGATTGGGCACGATTTTCCGAAGTTCCAGGCACGAAATATTACCTTTGTGAAACCCCTTTTTATGAATTTGGGTAAAAATGCAGATAAATGCAAAAATAAAAATTCGTTCCAAAATCATCAATTTACATAAAATAATAGGAACAAGAATAAATAAATAAAAGAAAATAATAACGAGAAAGCTAATGGTGAATCAATGCAAAAAATTACTATATGATAATTTAGGAGGTAATAAAATAATAAAAAAATAATAGTAATAATAACAAAACATCAATTAATAAATAATAATAGTGAAGGGAAAAAATATAGAAATAATAAAAATAGTGATAATGGTGTTAATAATAAAAAAAAATAATGAGAATGATAAATATAATAATAATAGTCATAGTAATAAAAATACAAATGACATTACGTATAACAGTAATAGTACTAAAAATAATAGTAAATAAACAATAGTTTTAATAATAAAAATAATAGTGATAGTAATGATAAATAGTGATAATAATAATAAATGAAAAAAATAAAAAAATATTAATAATAATAAATAGTAATAATACTACTAAAAATAAAAATAGTGTTAATAATAAGATAATAATAATAATATTAAAACCAATAATAAAAACAAAGATAATAACAAATATAATTATAATAATAATGTATATAAAAAATAGTAAATATAACAATAATAATAATAAATACAATTACAGTAATAATATATATATATATAAGAATAATAATGGTAATAATGAAAATAATAATAATACAAAATAACACTAATAAATATAATAATAAATATAATAATAAATATAATGATAATGAATATAAATATAATAACAACAATATACATATATAAAATAATAATATTAAAAATGTTAACAATAATTTAAAAATAATCAATTTATGAACAAATTAAAATAGGGATTATATTGAATCAAGAACATAAACTTTGGGATAAATTTAAAAACAAATGAAGGTGAATGGGCCAAATTGTAAGGCACGCGTAACTTAGAGGGGCCAAAATAGAAATTAATCCCTCCCCTGAAACGCAGCGCTTGGATGCGGACGAAATTGAAATAGCGAGCAAGATTTAGGGTAAGATTGAAAAATGGAAAAAAGAAATAGGGCGCAATTAAAACAAGGCGCAAGGAGGGAGGACCAAACGCGCAATTTACCCATTTAGGGTAAATGCGTGCGGATCCAGTGCTGGATCGGGTCGAACGCGCAGAGCCCCACCCTTCATATACGGCGCCGTTTCGTTGTATGCTTAAAAATCCATTTTTTTAAAAATTTCTCATTTTTCTTCTTCCTTCCCCAAAACACCAAAAAACTTTTAAACACTCTCCCTCTGCTCTCTCTCACGTCCACAGGTCCAGTGAAGCCCCCAGGCCGACTGTCACGTTTTCGCCGTCAACACAGGTAAAAGTTCCTCTTTTTTCCAAAAAACACCTTAATATATATATGTTGCAGTTTTAAAAACAGAAAAAAAATGAAAACAAAAGTACTCAAATTCGGAAAAGAAAAAAAGAAAAGGAAAAGAAATAGTAAATAGACCTCTGACGATTTGTATTCTGTATTCTCATATGGATTTTGTGTATTTTTAAATGTATAATCCGTATATTCGTATATATCTCCCTAAAAAAAATCCCCATTCACAAGTGTGATCTTGGCCTTTTTATAGCCGGATTTAAAAGGGAAAAACAAAATCTTTTAGTTTCTGTTCTATTTTGTTGTACTATGCTGTATTTCCTTCTTTTTCGCAGGTGGAGGAATGTACGACGCGGAGAGTGAGACGACGTGGCCGCGTGCGCGAACATGGTGGTGGCTACTGGCGGCGTCGGCTACTAAGGTTTTTGAAACCCTGATTTTTTGTTTAGGTTGTATTGGGTTTGGCTGAAATTTGGGCTGGTTTAGTGTTTGGTTTGGGTCTGATAAGTTTGGGTTTTGGGCCCGTTTGTTTTATATTTTAATGGGTTTTAAAGTTGGGCTTGTTGGGGGTGAAAATTTGGGTCATACAACTGCCCCTCTTTGCTTGTTGTCGTGCAACGGGAACGAAGCAAAGATAAAAGAGCCAATTTTGCCCCATCTTGCTGAGTCTTGATTTCTTGGCGCTTTTAGTAGCTTCACTTTAACCCACTGCATCTTCCGGGGCATAGGAGTTTTATTTCGATCTGCTCCACCATTGCTTATGATTTGTAATTTTCAGCCCGTTTCCCTACTGCTTAGGGGAATGAGGCTTACTGTCTTCAATCTGCTCCCCTACTGCTTAGGGAGATAAGATTTGCATTTTTTAGCCTGTTATCCTACTGCTTAGGGAGCTAAAGCTCACCGTCTTCGATCTGCTCCCCTACTGCCTAGGGAGATAAGACTATGGCTTAAATCATGTTCCACTATTATTTAGGGAAACAAGATTTGCCTTCGACTTTGTCCCACTACTGTTTAGGGCGACAAGATCTACAATATTCAACCTATTCCACTGGAATTTTGAGGAAATAAGAATTCAGGGGGAAGAGATTCGTAGTCTCTATCTTCTCTACTGAAATTTCAAAGAAATAAGGGTTGATCCTCATTGTTAACTCAGGGAGGCGGGATTTGTAATCTCAGCCTACTCTACTGGAACTTTGAGGAAATAAGAATTCAGGGAGAAGAGATTCGTAGTCTCCATCTTCTCTACTGAAATTTCAAAGAAATAAGGTTTGATCCTCATTGTTAACTCAGGGAGGCGGGATTTATAATCTCAACCTATTCCACTGGAACTTTGAGGAAATAAGAATTCAGGGAGAAGAGATTCGTAGTCTCCATCTTCTCTATTGAAATTTCAAAGAAATAAGGGTTAATCCTCATTGCTAACTCAGAGAGGCGGGATTTGTAATCTCAACCTACTCCACTGGAACTTTGAAGAAATAAGAATTCAGGAAGAAGAGATTCGTAGTCTCCATCTTCTCTACTGAAATTTCAAAGAAATTAGGGTTTATCCTCATTGTTAACTCAGGGAGGCGGGATTTGTAATCTCAACCTACTCTACTGGAATTTTGAGGAAATAAGAATTCATGTCTTCAATCTGCTCCTGCAACATTAGGAATACCAGACTTGCTAACTTAGGAAGAATTCTTCGATATTGCTACACCGTTCTCTGAGGAACCTGTTCTGTAGAATTAGTTTTATGTGTTTACGCTTATGCAAATGATATGGATGCTATGATCGAAATGACCCAAATGCTCCTAATTGCACGTGCTATGGATGACATCTACATGAGCGCAGAATGTCATGAGAATGCTGATTAAGATGCAATGATCATGATAAATTGAATGCTCCTAACTAAAGGACATTTGCATGAATGCAGAATGTCCTGATAATGATTCTTTGTTAAAAATGCATAAGGATCGGGATGCGATAATTGAAACGCTTCTAACGATGATGTAGAAATGACCCTTTTTTAATGCTTAGGGTTATCATTGCTCGTCGTCCATCAGAATCTTATTGCTGACGTATTCGCTGCTATCTCGCTCTGTTGGTACCTTTGCCAAAAACTCAAAGAAACAATCTTATTTTGCTCAAATGACTTGCCCTAATGTAACTTCAAGGTTTATTCCACAGTATCTATAGGACTTTAAGGCTTATATCATCTTCAGACCCCTTCTCTGCAACTTCAGGGGGGATGAAACTTTTTCAATTTATTCCACTGTCATTCAGGGGTAAAGAACTTGTTCAATCAACTGATCACTCCCTTAGAAATCCGCCCAGATGTGTATTCATGATATTCGTATGGGTATAGAATATCATTCTTCTTGGGGATGATTCCCCCCTTATGCTTGACTCGATATTGCTCTCTGACGTAATATCTTGTCATCTTGTTCAACTGTCGTTTTTGACAAAATCCGAAGAGATAACCTTATTTTAGACTCAGATGTTTCCAACCCTTAAGCTTGGTGAATCCTAAACAATAATCATGTTTCAGACTCCTGTATTATTTAGAGGTTTCCAGAGTAATATGCGAAACGCCTTTTATGAAAGTATTATTAGTCCAATAATCGTTATTTCAGTGTAAAATGCTAGAAAAAGATCATAATGATGGACAAAACGGAAATTTATTGGGAGCATAGCTCGAAACAAACAAGTTAATCAAATCTAGCAAATGCAATAAAGAAGAAAAATAGCAAACTCAAAATGGGTAAAACGGAAACTAGGTGCCCTAGATATCGCAGCCTGAGCTTCTCTGCTCAAACTTCTTGAGGACCATTTTAAGCTCAATATGTGTTCAGGGGATTCGGAGTACTTTGTCAATGCCCCAAGATGTATCATTCTTCCTCATTGCTAATTCCGAAGTAGCAAGACTACTATATGCCTCGCTTCTTGGTCAAAATTTGAGCCGCTTTTTTCGGGTTTTCAACTCAAATCCCCTTTGGTCTCAAAGCACCCTTTGCGGGTTTTCGCCTTGGCCTCTCCTTTTTTCTTTTTAATTAATTTTTGAATGAGTTTGAGCTCAAGGAGCCCTTTGCGGGTTTTCACCTTGACCCTTCCCTTTTTAGGTAAAATCCTTCTTGATCGAATCTAAATTCTCCAGATTGGGCAAATTTTTGGCATCCGTCTCAATCAATGCTCCTCTAGAATAGGCCTCTTCTTATCACATAGGGTCTCTCCCAGTTTGGCATCTGCTTTCCTTTGAAGATCTTTTGTATAAAAAAGAATCTTCCTCAACATCAAGTTCCCTTCATGAATTTCTCTAGGATGAACCTCTTTGTCGTAAGCTCACATCATCCGACGTGATGGATAGCTTTTAACCTTTTTTTTTATTAAGTTCAATCGACAAAAATGCTACAATTCCACAATGGGTAAGATATTTCCCCAGCGAAGGTTCTGGCCGACGTTCAATAAGATAGAGGGTAGTGATAGCTTCTTTTGCCAATTTTTACAAGTCTTAGCCACCTTTCATTCATTTTTGGCAACTTTTGTTGCACTGTGATATACTGCCTGATCTTTGGAAAAACTGTAAACTTTGTCTTTGTACAGTTATTTAAACGCGATCCTTTATGTCATTCCGCTAGCATCTTGATCTCTTTTTTTTTGGCGAATTTGATAACTTCGACATTGTAAAATGGGTATATGAAGCTACTTCCACCATCTTAGCGGAGTAGACGATGACCATGACGGTGAATCGATGTCAACTAGAAGCGTTTGACAAGATTGGCCCCATCACATCTATGCCCCACATATGGAAAATTTGTGAAGAATTGGAGAAAGTATATGAATCTTGTCTCCTTAAATGCGGCATATCTGATACCATCCCTTTCTATGTAGATCAGCAGTACCCGATCCTTATGTTAAGCTCGAGTCTTAGTAGCCCAGGCATATTCTGATATTATTGTGCAAAAACATCTTTGAATAACCCAATGACGTCTTGCATTATTTCTATGGTGAGCTGGGCTTCAATCTTCACCCCTTTTCTAGGCTCATAATATCCGTTGACCCTTTGTTGAGTAAGGTCTGTTTCTATTCTTAACAAGTCAGAAGATATGTCACAATCTCTGTCATCTTTAAAGTCCTGAGATCCCCTAGGCCCATATCTCGTTCAAAAAGAGAGTCAGTAACAACGTCGCTCATGTCTTTGGTGTCTGGGTACCTAGGTATGAAGGCAAGAAATTCAAAGAATAAACGATTCTAAGGATAATTATTGGTATGGTCATGAAAGAATATTAAAAAAAACAAATGAATGTACAGTATGAACTGTAAAGAATAAAAGAATATGTATTAAAAAAAGATGCATTTTATTGAAATGATGATTCTGGACATAAGTCTATTTCACAAAAGAGTTCTTATTCCCTCTAGGCTTAAGGCAATAAGCATGTTTTGAATATTACTCTAGATTAGCCCTAAAAATACATGGATCTCTTCCACAGTCCCATTATTCAAAACACTTCCAAGTGCACAAGGGTTTGGAAACTTTGTTCTCTGATTCCCTCTTTGATTTCTTCAGGGAGTAGCAACTTTTTGGCCTCCACTATTAATTACTACATTTACTGTTTTGTCATCAAGCTTCACAATACCCATGTTGATGAAATTTTCCACCAATTTCTTGAAAGTAAGGCAATTTTTAATCGAATGGCCTGTAATCCACGCGTGGTACTCACACTGAGCGTTTGGGTCATACCATTTTGGGTATGGAGTTTGCATCGGTTTTGGATAGTGGGGGGACACAACGTGCACATCAAATAAACTTTGATACAACTCCTTATACGTCATTGGGATTGGCGTAAATTGGAGTTTTTCAATGTTATTCCTTGTGCGTGATTTCTTCCTTGACGAACCCTGAGATCCAGTAGTCACCGTTTTTGGCTGATTAATGGTAATCGACTTTGAGTGTCCCACGCTTGTATTATTCACTTCATTTTCTTTCTTCATCATGGCCATTCTCTTGTTACTTTTTCCTGCCTCTATCATTCCATTTTTTATGGCATTCTCAATCATTTCTCCAGTCATTACAATGTCCGAGAAGCTCTTTGTAGCGCTCCCTAGCATATTGGTGATGAACGGGGCCCTCAGTTTATTAATGAAGAGATGGTCGCCTCTTTCTCTAAGAATGGCGGTTCGACTTGCGTCGCCACCTCCCTCCATCGTTGGGCATACTGCCTAAAGCTCTCACTTGATTTCCTTTCCAAATTTTGTAGTATGAATCTGTCGGGTGCCACGTCCGCTATGTGGCCATATTATTTCATGAAAACTTGAGCCAAGTCTTTCCATGAACCAATTTGGACACGACTCAACTGGTTATACCACTTAGCCGCAGATCCAATCAGGCTGTCTTGCAAACAATGGATTAGCAGCTGGTCATTGTTGACGTGTCCTATCATCCTTCGACAGAACATTGTAATATGAGTTTCAGGGCAACTTGTCGCATTATACTTCTCGAACTCTAGAGTCTTAAACTTCGGTGGGAGTACCAAGTTAGGGACTAAACTTAAGCCTCTGGCGTCAACCCCATAACAGCTATCAACACTTTCTATCGCTTTAAATTTCTCCTCTAACAGTTTATATCTATCTTTTAGCTGCTTTGGTAATTCTACTTTTGTCCTCTCTCTTTCAGCTATTTCATCCAAATCAGGGACATTGGTATCGATTGGATTATCTCCTGAACCTGAACCAATTTGGAAATTCATTGAAGCACCAGTTTGGAATTGTTGAGGCCCGATCATGACCGACGGTCTTTGTAAAGTCACTCGAGGTTGTGCTTGCACATGTGTTGGGGTAAAACCCAGAGGAATGCTTTCATTTTCTTTTCTTATAATTGCCATGGGACCTTTTCCTTTTTCCATCACCCCACTCAGCGTTTGGGCTATTTGAGCCATCATGTTCTTTTGAGCCTCCAACATCTGGTCCCTCATCTCCTGTTGGAATTTTTCCATTTGCTCTTGCATCTGGTCTTGCATATCTTTTTGGATTTGTTCCATTTTCTTTGATTTAGCACGTGTACCGTAAGGATATTCAGCTTTCAGATTTTCCTTCTCTTTCTCTTTCTCTTTCTCTCTCTCTCTGTGTTAATTCAACTAATCAGGCTCTCTCAATGGTTTTAAATGCATAGGATGTGATGTGATGCAAATGCATGAAATGCAATGCAAATGCATAGAATGAATGCAAAAAGAAAGAAAGACGTTGATTATGAATTCAATTCCATTAGAAGAAATTTTCTAGAAAATACGTTTCTCTATATAAAATGAATTGGATATACGGCATTGTCCTCATAGTCCAGGTGAAAACATCAATCCTCTTCTTCGTATCCGGATGTTATAGTCGTGTCCCGTGAACTTTCTCAATAGACGTCTCTTCTAGCTCCTTGTTGCTTGGTTCAGGTCGTACCTCATCACTCACTTATACTCTGCGATGCTCATAATCTTCTGATGACTCCCGAACAATCCTTGTCGGCTTGAATCTTCAGGCAAGGTCTTCTCTCGTTGTCTACTTGGACTATGTTCGGACGACCGTATTATAATCCACTTTATCAAGTAACACCTTTCCTTATGACAAACTCTTCTATTTAGCAATCGAATAAGAATCAACACCTCCTTTCTAAGATGATGCAATGCAATACAATCAAAACAGAAGAAAACACGTCAGTACAAGAGAAATAAACAACACATAATACATGTCTGGGTAACCACTAGGGTTTGGCATGGCTCTATCTAGGGATGGCTCCTAGGTTTCTCCATATGTGGTTTGGTTCTAAAGTTGAGGTACCCGAACCAGTAGATTCCTCGATCCTCACCCATTATAGGCTCATATAGATCGAGTTCAGTTCAGGGGAATACATTTCCCTATGGCCATGCGGAGGTGAAAACCTCACGAAACCATAGGTACGAATGTATCCCGGAAGCAGTCCCCTAGCCCATGCGGAGGTGAAAACCTCACGAAGGCATAGCTTCTCGCTCCCACTTAAAGGGTGTGACCACAACGGTCATACAATATGAATGCAAAAATATCCTATGAGTCTCAAA
Organism: Gossypium australe; assembly: GCA_005393395.2. Classification (NCBI taxonomy): domain Eukaryota; kingdom Viridiplantae; phylum Streptophyta; class Magnoliopsida; order Malvales; family Malvaceae; genus Gossypium; species Gossypium australe. The sequence continues at coordinate 1,147,966 of CM016626.1, forward strand.
CCAAAACAAATATATGACGTGACACAAACTCATGCTAATGGAAAAACGAAATCAAAAATTTTTATTTTCGATAAAGGACATTAATCAACCAATTTTACGGTTTGACTCTCTTATTGGTCCCCAGTGGAGTCGCCAAGCTGTCAAAACCATTTTTTTGTTTGAAAACGGGTCGACTTTAAAAAGAAAAACGGAGTCGCCACCAATCTTTTGAAGTGCGATTGGGTCACTTTGAAAACATTTTGGTCTACGAATTTTAAGAAAACGGGCTCGGGAGTCGGTTACGCACGAGGAAGGATTAGCACCCTCACAACGCCCAAAATTGGTACCGTATTGATTGATTGATGTCCTTAATATTAAAAATTAAAAAAGATTTTAAAATATGAATCTTAAAAAAAATGTTTGGATAACTCGCATTGGATATCGAAACTCTCTTGTTCCAAAGAGATGAAATAACCACATCCAGCACGATAAGACACAATTTTTCAAACTCTCAATACTAAGATTATTTCATGATTTCCAAACTCCATGTCTTGCAATTTGAAAAGGGTATTCCACTATTTGGCCATACTAAAAATCGAGACCCAACACGATTGGGCACGATTCCTGGAATTTTCAATTGTGAAATATTGCCTTTATTTCAGAAAACTCAGTCAAAATCTCTGAAGGATATTTGGTCATTTGGACGAATAGAAAATCGAGACCCAGCACGATTGGGCACGAATCTCTCGAACTTCCAAACACGAAACATTGCCTTATTTTCAAAAAAACATGATCAAAATCCTTAAAGGATATTTAGTGATCTAGACGAACGAAAAGATAGAAGCCCAGCACGATTGGGCACGATTTCCCGAAGTTCCAGGCACGAAATATTACCTTTGTGAAACCCCTTTTTATGAATTTGGGTAAAATGCAGATAAATGCAAAAATAAAAATTCGTTCCAAAATCATCAATTTACATAAAATAATAGGAACAAGAATAAATAAATAAAAGAAAATAATAACGAGAAAGCTAATGGTGAATCAATGCAAATAATTACTATATGATAATTTAGGAGGTAATAAAATAATAAAAGAATAATAGTAATAATAATAAAACATCAATTAATAAATAATAATAGTGAAGGGAAAAAATATAGAAATAATAAAAATAGTGATAATGATGTTAATAATAAAAAATAATAATGAGAATGATAAATATAATAATAATAGTCATAGTAATAAAAATACAAATGACACTACGTATAACCGTAATAGTACTAAAAATAATAGTAAATAAACAATAGTTTTAATAATAAAAATAATAGTGATAGTAATGATAAATAGTGATAATAATAATAAATGAAAAAATAAAAAATATTAATAATAATAAAATAGTAATAATACTACTAATAAAATAAAATAGTGTTAATAATAAGATAATAATAATAATAATATTAAAACCAATAATAAAAACAAAGATAATAACAAATATAATTATAATAATAATGTATATAAAAATAGTAAATATAACAATAATAATAATAAATACAATTACAGTAATAATATATATAAGAATAATAATGGTAATAATGAAAAATAATAATAATACAAAATAACACTAATAAATATAATAATAATATAATAATAAATATAATGATAATGAATATAAATATAATAACAACAATATACATATATATAAAATAATAATATTAAAAATGTTAACAATAATTTAAAAATAATCAATTTATGAACAAATTAAAATAGGGATTATATTGAATCAAGAACATAAACTTTGGGATAAATTTAAAAACAAATGAAGGTGAATGGGCCAAATTGTAAGGCACGCGTAACTTAGAGGGGCCAAAATAGAAATTAATCCCTCCCCTGAAACGCAGCGCTTGGATGCGGACGAAATTGAAATAGCGAGCAAGATTTAGGGTAAGATTGGAAAATGGAAAAAAAGAAATAGGGTGCAATTAAAACAAGGAGCAAGGAGGGAGGACCAAACGCGCAATTTTCGCTGTCAACACAGGTAAAAGTTCCTCTTTTTTCCAAAAAAAACACCTTAATATATATATGTTGCAGTTTTAAAAACAGAAAAAAAAAAACAAAAGTACTCAAATTCGAAAAAGAAAAAAAGAAAAGGAAAAGAAATAGTAAATAGACCTCTGACAATTTGTATTCTATATTCTCGTATGGATTTTGTGTATTTTTCAATGTATATTCCATATATTCGTATATATCTCCCTCAAAAAAAATCCCCCCTTTACAAGTGCGATCTTGGCCTTTTATAGCCTGATTTAAAAGGGAAAAACAAAATCTTTTAGTTTCTGTTCTATTCTGTTGTACTGTGCTGTATTTCCTTCTTTTTCGCAAGTGGAGGAACGCACGACGCGGAGAGCGAGACGACGTGGCCGCGTGCGCGAACATGGTGGTGGCTACTGGCGGCGTCGGCTACTAGGGTTTCTGAAACCCTGATTTTTTGTTTAGGTTGTATTGGGTTTGGCTGAAATTTGGGCTGATTTACGATTTTGGTTTGGGTCTGATAAGTTTGAGTTTTGGGCCCGTTTGTTTCATATTTTAATGGGTTTTAAAGTTGGGCTTGTTGGGGATGAAAAATTGGGTCATACAATTGGATTGACGTTTGAGTTTGAGTCAGTTTAAGTATTTTATAAGTTGAATTTTGTTATTTTATTTAATTTGTCCTTAAATGATCATTTAAAATATTTGTCGATGGCAAACACAGACGAGAGAGTCAAAGATTCAATGTTAGCGCAGTCAACTACACCCAAAACACTGAAATGCTTGGTGAAACTGTAAACATTAAAACACATTAATTAATGAAGCCAAATCTTCAGTTACCATACTTCTTTAACGCCAACAAATTAATTAACATGTTCACGACTTCGTCATAACTAGAACACCATCATCTGTTTCTGTTTTAATCATCTTTCGTTAAATTATAAAAAAAATTATAATGATATGGATTTTCTTAATTGATATAATTACATTAATTCTAAAAAAAATAATATTTACACAGGCAATAATCAAGCATTCCTATTAATAGTTGAAAATTATAAATATGTATTGAAATGAAATTTTTTATTGTTAAATAACTAAAACAAAAATACTTTAATAATCAAATGACTAATAGTATAACTTTTTCATAAAAAAAAAAATCAAATTTTAAGTGCCATAGTTGAAAAGTTAGACATATATTAAATAATAGTGATATATTAAATATTTTTTATATCTATTTTATTTTTCCTTCATATAGTGTTAAGTTAATGATTTTAGATTAGTTAATTCATATTGTATTTATCATCTTATATTTCAATGTAATTCTAAAAATTAATCCTTATTTTATTAATAACAATAAAAGCAAAAACCATGCAAAAGATCACATAGGATTACAACGAATTGTTAGCTAAATTTGTTCTTAATTTGGTTATCCGGCCGACAAGATGAAACCTTTGCAAGACAGCAAAAGCGATTACAATAAAAAATTAAGACAAAATCGTACCAAAAGATCTTCCATCAACAAACTCAACAATAAAAACTGAGATCTTAGCCATGTGATCTACTACTCTGTTATGAAATTGAGGAATGTGTAGGACACGTGCCTTCTAAATGCGGCGAAGAAAAATGGGGATGCTTAGGATTAAAGCTGAGCATGGGCCAGGTCGAGGAAAAATTTAGGCCCGGGTTCAGCTCGAAAAATGGTCCTAAAATTTTACTTGGCCCAACTCGATTGTATTGAATTTTTTTTATATTATTATTTTATATAAAAATAAATTAAAGAAACATAATACATCAAATATACTTAAAAACATTAAAATAAAAGTTTTCCCGCAAATTGGAAGTAAATTTAAAAAAATGTTTATACTTAAATAACACTAAGAATCTAATATAGGTGCAATTTAACAAGCAAATGCTAGGATGTAGAAAAATTAACAATAAAACAATAACAACAAAGTAGTAGTAATATAATAACGAAATGAAAACAAAACAATAACAAAATAGCAACCATATTTTTTTGGCAAATTCGAGTCAAGTCAATTTTTCGGGCAGCCCTTCAGGCCAAATGACTCAATACATGAAGTCTACTTGAAATCAAACTCAAATTCTTATACCTACAATGTAATGCTTTTACGACTTGATAAAAAATTATAAGATAACTTTAAATATTGTTAAATTTACTTGTTACATTGTCTGGATTAACTGACAACTGTATAGTTTCATTCACATGGTCTAAATTAAAAGAATTCAAAGTTAGTTGGACCAAATAAAGATGTACGGTACCGAGTAATAACATTAACCTCAGTTTAAAAGGAAGTTAGAAACAAGAAGAGCTTGTTAAACCAATAATAACAAAAGTAAGGGAAAAAAATAAAGAAATAAAAGAAGAAGAAACTTCATCTCTTTACACAGCAATCAATATCATTGAAGCCAAGGGACAAGATGGCATATAGTAATTCAGGCTCTTACACGACCGGAAACAGCACCAAATCAGAGGCACAAGTATGTCTTAAATTTCCCCCTAAAGTCAGTTCTCCAGGTTTGATGGCATTGTGGTCGGCCGAAGGACAAAACAATGTAAAACTTGGGAAGCTAATGGAATATTCTGGTCCTAGGCTTCAAATCCAGATGGTTGTCACTTTTGTACTCACTCAAGCCATTCATAGTGTGCTTAAATACCTTAGGCTGCCAATGTTCATATCCCAGATTCTTGCAGGGATGATACTGGGTCCTATGGTTTTCAAGGGCAAAAGTTCGTTGATTACGTCGTCGGACCAAAGTGTGGCAGTTCTAGGTACGGTGGGGGCTATCGGGTATATGTTCTTTTTGTTTCTGAGTGGGGTGAAAATGGATGTTGGCATGACATTCAGATCTGGTAAGAAGGTGATATGTATTGGGGTTTTAACAGTGGTGGTGCCACTAATGGCTTGTTTGATGACAGCCAAGTCACTTAGCCAAGAAAGTCAATTCTTCACAAACAAACGTGTTTTTCTTGCGGTAACGTACTCGGCGACTTCATTCCCGGTCATACATTGTCTTCTCAGTGAGTTGAAACTTCTTAACTCGGAACTCGGTAGGCTAGGTTTATCGGCGGCACTTATTGGTGAAATCGTGGCATTATTTCTTTTAACTATTTGTCAATGGGTGATTGATGGGCTGGAAAATGGTTGGAAAGTGGTGATGAGCAATTTTGGATTCTTTACTGTCTATTTTGTTATCGTGGTGTTTTGGTTTCGACCTGTAATGAAATGGATGGTGAGAAAAAACCCCGAGGGTGGACAAATCAAGAATTCTTACCTTTATATTGTGATTGGGGCTTTCTTGGTTTCACATAAGCTTGCCGAACTATTAAAAGTGTACATTGTCTTTGCCCCATTTCTTGTCGGATTGGCTGTCCCGGATGGACCACCGTTGGGATCTGCTTTGGTCGAGAAACTTGAACCTATTGTTGAGGGTTTGTTTATGCCTTTGTTTGTTACAACATGTGGCATGCGGATTGATTTTTCTTATCTCAAAAACTATGGTTCCTTTGCTAAAGACCAAGCCATATCAGCTGTCGTCACCAATTTTGTCAAATTTGGTGTCTCTTTCCTTCTTCCTTTCTTATGGAACATCCCCATTAGAGATTCTTTGGCATTTGCTTTTATAATGTTAAACAAAGGTATAGTTGAGATGGCTGCCTATAGCTTCATGAATGATACCCTGGTACGTATGTATTTATTAATTATGCCTTGTTTGTTTTTTTACTATCTCTACGTAAAATTCATAACCATATTCATGCATGCAGGTTATATCTCATGATATGTTCGCTTTCGTGACAATTATTGTCATTTTGATAGCAAGCATTGTTCCAATACTTGTGAAAACCCTCTACGATCCATCCAGCAAGCATGTACGTTACTTGAAAAAGAGTATCATGGACTGTAAGCTCAATGACGAGCTTCGAATAATCGGTTGTATTCACGTGCCGGCTAATGTTAATTCCATCATCGACATCCTCAACGCTTCGTGTCCGACCAGACAAAGTCCCATCGCGCTTTCTGTTCTTCACCTTATTAAACTCAGCGGACGAGCCACTCCACTTTTTATTGCTCATGAAAAACAGAGTAAATCCCTGTCACACAACTCGTACTCCGAGAACGTGGTCCTCGCGTTTAATCGGTTCGAGCGAGACAATTGGGGAGCCGTATCAGTGAAATCATTCACTGCGGTTTCTCCACCGAATTTGATGTACGAAGATATCTGTAACCTCGCCATGGATCAATTCACATCTTTCTTAATACTTCCATTTCACCGCTGGCGACATGTCGACGGCAGCATTGAATCGGAAGATCAAACAGTTAGGAGACTAAACTTCAATATCCTCCAAAAACCTCCTTGTTCCGTAGGGATCCTTGTTGAAGGTCAACGCCATGTAAAATGCATCAACTCGAGAGATCATATACATGACCAATACCCATTAGCTAACTCTCCAACCTACACCATTGCTATGATATTCATGGGGGGGAAAGATGATTGGGAGGCTTTAGCTTTAGCCAAACGCATGTCCCGAGATAAAAGCGTTAAGCTAACTGTGATTCAATTTAAAGCTGTAGACGGGTTCCAAGATGATGACGGTGACAGAATGATGGATAAGCAACTGTTGAGAAATGTTAAGGAGAATAAAAGCATAACATACATTGAGAAGGAGGTGAAGGATGGACCAGAAACATTAACGTATCTTCGATCCATTGTGGATGATTACAAGCTATTCATTGTTGGAAGACGATACAAGCGTGAAGATCCACAGACTGTGGGTCTCCATGAATGGAGTGAATTTCAAGATATTGGTATCATTGGGGAATTACTCTCATCTCCAGATTTTGGTGGCAAACATTCTGTGTTGATTGTGCGACACCAATAACAACAACAAAACACTGCTTAATCATAACCAGGATCGTCATTTGGTACTGCGCTTTGAATTTTGGACTTTTTAAATATGTATTTATTTAGATTTAGATTTAGATTTAATGTATTGATTGCTTGTATTTCTAAATCCGGTAATGTGATAATTTAATTTTATGTTTTATTGGTGTTGATTGTTCATCTTATTGCTTAATTACGAGGTTGGAATTTAGTCTTTTTGAAAAATACTTATAATAAATTGATAATTATTGCTACAAGTAGATACTTTGATTTCGATCAATTTATTATTATTATCTCAGTATAATATTTGATGATCCGATTGTACAATCAAAGTTGTTGAGGGAAAAGAAACTGTTAATTTGTGAAGGTTCGTTAGTCACATGGGATTTCTAATTGTTATTTGTTGAAGAGGGAAGAAAAAACAGAAACTTCCTACTCCAAGTACATTTTGTCATAGTTATTGGAATACAAAAAAAAAAAAAAGAGTTTGCGACTCCTTATGTTATAATAATTAAAAGAAAATCTATAAAACAGACCAGAATAAAAAGTTAACCGGTTCAATTAGTCAATTTAATTGATTTTCTTTAACCTGTTTAGTTTATTTTAATATGAAAAAATTGACTCGATTGATTTTAATTAAAAAAATTGATCAAACTAAATCAAATTAAAATTCGATCGATCTTTTTTATTAACCAACTTTAAGTTATTGGAGTGGATTTATATAATTATATAATTATATATTATAAAATATAAATATATTTTAAATAACTTAAAAATAATATTAAATAAACAATTCAATTCCGAGTTAAAAAAACTGATAATTGAACTAATTAATCAATTTCACCTAGAGTCTTCCGTCCATAAATGAGCCCTATAATATTGGGCTTTGCGATAGAATTTGACCTCCTGCACTCCTACTTAGTTACCTTGGACCTAATTGGATCAACTTTTTTCTTGTTAAAAACAATCCTAGAAATCAAAATGCAATAAACTGTAGGAAGTGCAACATGAATTCTAAAGAGATTAGTATTAATGAAGTCAAAAGAAAATATTTTAATTTAAAAAATTAAAAATATGTGGTGCATATCGACGTTTGTTAGATTCAGTTGTATAAAATTGGATGTCATACAAATAAAGAAAACAACATTTTACCTCTAATAAAGAGATTGGATTTTGCAGAATTGAAGTTGATAGAAGTGGAAAGTAAGCATGTGGTTGGCGGTCAGCAATGATGAAATCATGCAAATTGACCTCATTTCAAAATGATTGACAATCTATATACAACTCAGCATACAATGCCTGAGTTTCAAATAAAACAAAGAGGGAAAATGTTATTTATAATAGATTCTAAAACATAGTAATAAATTAACAAATCTAAGATAGTATTATTTCGTGTGGAGTTTTTCTTTCCCTTTATATGACTGCACAAGACGTAGCTATTGATATTATTTGCATTTCTTTAAAATAATATCACATAATATATGAAAAGGTTCCTTTGGCGTACATTGGGGTCTGCCTCTGAACAAGATGACGATGATAGGCGGTGACAAGCATTTGCCGATTCCACCCTCTAACATGACATCCGCTCGCACAGCCAACGAAGACCACATGCACAGCCACGTTTCGTCTTTGTCCACATGCCAACATCACACTTTCCCTTGATCTCTCTGCAGGTTTTGATCTATATCCAGCATCTTTGTTTTGTTTTTATCTAATCAAATTATTACAATACTGAAAAAATAAAATAATAAAGGAACACTTTGAAATTACAACTTGTACACCTGAGGCCTGAGAGCATATGCTTGATGAATAAATTATACTTGATCCATAATTAATAATACTTAGTAGGCGTGAATTATAAAATACTAATTATAAGAGAAATGAGTCAGCGAATCAACGTGATGTATTCATAGTCAATGAAACGAGGATCCGAAGGTTTGCCTATGTTTTGGCCTTTCATGTTTGTCTGTCTTATGATATAACATACAAGTTTTTATGTTTGGAGTGGATTGTATTTTATTTTACTTTAAACATAATAAATTAGTCATTATATGTTAGATTAAAGAGTAAATTGATCGTTCTGTTAAACTATTAATTCATTTCTACTATTAAAAATTAATTCATGTATATTAACATGAAGTACGTATGACACACCATATATAATTATTTGATTATTCAATTAGTCACACTAATTTTTAACAATAGAAATAGATGAATTTTTTAGTAAGAAAATTTGGTTTGTTCTTTTTTTCTATCATTACAAAGATTATTTTATTTATTTTTTAAGTAAAGAAAATAAAACGCAATTTAATTCTTAGTACAATACATTTGATGGACCTCGAAACTAACTAATATTTCGACAAAGTCAAGTGTACCTATCAAACAGTAGTATAGCTTTGGTGAGTCAGGAATATCGTATCCTCAAGGACTAAAATTACTAGTAATAACTATCTTTTTATTATCTAGCCTAATAATTAAGAGGTTTTGTTTTAGTCTAAAATTTAACCAACTAATTAACTATGAACGCGACATAGAGTGAAAGAAATAATCGAATAAACCAATGGTAAAGACAATACCCAAGGAAGAATCCACCTATACTTCGCGTATTATTCTGACTCTGAATTAAATGATTTATTCACTTGACTTGATCCGTAGAAATCCCTAAATTATGTTAATATCTCTTTCGAGACTAAAAACAACTGACTCTAAGTTGATTAATTGAAATCTCTTTCTAATTAAAACCCCTATCGTCGCATTAACTCGATCTATGTATTCCCTTATTAGATTTGACTCTAATCCGGCAGATTTATGTTGCCCTATTTCTAGGGTTGCAATCAACTCCGCTTAATTATGATGGATCTACTATTAAACAGAGACTTTTGCTCCACTAAATAAGCACATCAATCTTGAATTAATATTCCTGAAAACATTAAAACAAGGATTAAGAACACATAATTAAGAACAAGAACAAGTATTTATCACGTAATTCAGATTTATTAAATAATAAGATTCATCTAGGTTTCATCCTCCCTAGGTATTTAGGGAGTTTAGTTCACAACGTAGAAGGAGAACATCTTAGGATTAAGAAAACAACAAGACATAAAGAACTCAAAAACTTCTAAAGAACTTGATGGAGATCTTCAATCTTGGTGTGAATCCGCTTTCAAGATGATTCCGACGGCTTCCTTCGAGTAATCTCTGCAATCTACTCTCCGTCTTTTTTCCCCCTTTTAGGTCTTCATCTGGCTCGTATTATAAACTTTAGAAGGCTCTGAAACTCTAAAAATTAGCTTTTTCCACGTGAAAACAAAGTAGGGTGCGGCAGGGACACGGGCGTGTGCTCAGCCCGTGTGAGAGTGCGCAGGCCGTGTGGGAATTTGTGTGAATCGCGATTGACATGGGCATGTGTGCCCTACCCGTGTGGTTCTGGCTTGGCAGTGTGGATCCTTAAGGTGGTCCGTTTTGTCCGGTTTTGGCCCGTTTTCCACTCCTTTTGCTTCCCTATGCTCACCTAAGTATAGAAATACAAATTTAAAGGATTAGTAGCATTGAATTCATCAAATTATATAAATAAACATCCAAAAACACGCTAAGCGTGGGATTAAAATGTGTTACTTTTATAATTTATCAACATTCACGACACTTTTATGGATAAAAGTTATGTTTTGCTCCTTTTCTTGTTGAATAGAAGTTTGATTTTTTTAATAAAATTAGGATAACTGAATTTCTTTTTGAGAAAAATAATTTGACAAGGGTTGGGATAGACCTGTTTAATGGTCAAGTAGACCATCTGACCCGATAGTTTGGGTAAAGATTTTCGCATCTTAAGTCTATCCGGGTCAACTTGAATTCAATTTGAAAATTTTAAATTTAATTATAAAAGTATGTAAAATATTAATTAAAAATAAATTTTGATATTTTATTATTTTTGAATAGCATGTGGAGCCGAAAACAGACTTTAACTTGAAATTTTTCTTAAAATTGTGCTTCCATCCGACTCGACCCGGCCATGGAGAAGATGGAAATTAAACATAAAAATTGATGTGTATAACAGTTTGCAGTGTGCACAATGTAGTTGCTCCCACAGGATAGGAGCTTTACCTCGACTGCTATACTAAGCTACATCCTGTTAATTTCCCTCTCCAAGGAACAAAAGAAAGGAAGTTCCGATGGGGTTATTATAAACGTAACTTTTTTGGATTTTTTTTTTCCTTTTATTTGGTGGAAACCTCATTTAATACTCTTTTTGGATTGATTCGATTAGATTGATACTTGAATCATTTCTTTTAAGATAATTGATTATATAGTTGTATAGTTTCGTGTTTGTGGGTTCATCATTATTGTTTGTGTATCTTTTTATATATAATAAGCAGATCCATCAATAAATTGTAGTCATCGCTAGTTAATTTGTACAATAAAAAGTTAGCTGGATTCTTTTACAATTTTTAAACATAATTAAACACCAAAAACAAACATGAGAGATTTAAAAAAAAAAAAAACACCTAAAGAAATACTTCATCTATTTTTAAAATTTAAAATACCTCTTAAGCTGATAAGTATTGAAAGGTATGTATGTCATACTACCATATATGTTATATATTTTTCATATATAATTTACAACTTGAATCTTATCTGCCCTTTTATACCTATTTATACCTATTCTAATCACAACTCTTTCCAGCACCTGGGTCGGTCGCTTCTCTCCCTCGCTCACATATCCTCTTAGTAGTATTGGTGTTGGCATACAAAAACAGAGGGATGGGTGGGTGGGAAGATTACAAGTATCCAATAGCCATGATGGTATTACAATTAGGTTATGCAGGCGTTGCACTCGTCACCAGGGCAGCCATGTTGCAAGGCATGAGTCCTCCAGTTCTTGTCGTTTACAGGCAAGCCGTCGCAACTTTAGCTGTGGCACCAGTTGCTTATCTCTCCAGGTGACTCCCTTTATCCACCACTGTCACTCTCAAACATCATGCACGTATTAATTCATATTAGTTCACCTTTGTCTACAGGAGAAAATCAGGTGGACCTTCATTGGGACTAAGGAGCTTTTCTTTGATATTTTTAGCCGCGCTTGTTGGGTATCTTTTTAAGCCAATATTGAATATTGTTTTCCAATCTTAGATGCATGTGATGATTTGAACTGACCCGGAACAGGATTACAATCAATCAGAATATCTACTATGAGGGTCTATATTTGGCCACTTCATCAACAGCAACTGCAATGGCAAATCTAGTCCCCGCCATCACTTTTGTTATGGCATCCGTTGTCGGGTACGTGATTCATTGCTGGAAATAGTATATATGTACATTGGGAGACTATTTATTCATTGTGTAATTTGTATAGATTAGAAAAGGTAGATATTAGAAGCTTGAGAGGTATTGCCAAAATAGCCGGGACGGTGATCTGTGTCGCCGGAGCCATTTTCATGGCATTGCTGAGGGGCCCAAAGCTACTGAATGCACAAGCTTTACCGGTAACAGAATCAACAATTGGACAGGAAGGTGAGCACTGGTTGCAGGGTTGTCTGTTTCTATTTGGAAGCGCTAGTTTGTGGTCCATTTGGATGATTTTACAGGTATTCGGATCATTAGCTTGTCTTCACTTGTCTAATATTTCAATCACTAATGAGATTTTCCATCAGGTTCCAGCTTCAGCCAGCTACCCTGACCACGTTTCCTTATCGGCCTGGATGTGTTTCTTTGGAACATTGCAGTCAGCAGTAGTTGCACTGTTTTTTGAACCAAACCTGGCAGCATGGACCATTCATTCCAGTTTTGAGATCATTTCTTGTCTCTTTATAGTACGTTAAAAAAACTGAATTCAGGTCACTTACTTTGATACAATGCAAATCACGTCCTAACTAACCACAAACATGATCCGTATAGGGAATATTCGGATCCGGGGTGTCGTTCTTCGTTCAAGCCTGGTGTATAGCGCAAAGGGGACCCCTCTTCTCCGCCATGTTTAATCCTTTGTGTACAGTCATTGCGACCATATTGGCTGCTTTGCTCTTGCATGAGGAAATTTATGTGGGCAGGTAAATAACGTTTAACAACATAATCACACATGTATATATATATTGTTGTTATATTTACGTTCACTTTTTTTGGTTTGTGTTCGTTTTCAGCCTAATAGGTGCAGTTGGTGTAATTGGTGGGTTATACGTTGTTCTATGGGGAAAAGCCAAAGACTGCCAAGTGATGAATAAAGAAACAGATACAGAGTCATTGCAGACCAATTATAAGCTTGACTTGGAAGAACCCCTTTTATCTGATAAACCTACTCATACCAATGAAAATAATGCATAAATATTATAAACATAGCTCAGCTATGATATTGTTTTTCTCCCATAGATTTTGGTCCATAATGTTCAATGCTAACTGGGATATATATATATATACACAAGCAGACAGATATTGGATCAATAAGCTTTACCAACTAATTTGGGGTATCAACTAAATACAAATTGTATTTAAACCATCTTAGATTTGATTTTATTCATGAATCTGTTATTGTAATGTTTTGTCTGTAATCAAATTATTTTTGTGTGGTGAATGAGTTTGTTTATTTTAATATTTAATGCAGAGTATGATTATGAATTTTTTTGTGAATTTACAACTCCACAAACCAAAGGCACTTTACGAATCAGGACATCTGCGAACACAAGATCTCGCAACCCCAACAAATGGGGCCACACACTCGACATGTGGGATATTTGCCTTTTAAAAGTCACCCATTTCCGTTCTCTAGACATAACAACATATACCTACCATGATCATATTAGTTGATTAAATTCCAAGAAGTTTAGAACTAATACATGAACAACACATAATACTTTGAGAACTATCCGAAACAACCCCTTAAAGGGCTTATTGACACCCGAAAAATGGTCAACCTTTCGGCCAATCCTATATTTCAATCACCTGAATACTCCTGCGACTCTTGGATGAACCATCACAAATCTCAATAATCTTCTATGTTATCACCATTTTTTTACATTGTTAGTGAATGAGGTGATAATACATCATTCAATTTTACTAAAAGCAAATCAAAGTTGTTGTAGAAGATGTGTATTCCTCTGATTCATTAAGCATCAAACATAATTTTATAATTTATTGAATAATAATGAGTGCCCAACGGAAGAAATGTGGTTCGGGCCCTAATAGTTTGGCTGGAATGGTGTTGGATCACTCTGGGTGGGTGGATTCACGAAAAGAACTGAGATTATGTTATGTCCTGCTCTACGAATGAATTTTCATAATAAGCAAAAAATCAGAAGATCTTTTCGTTTTTTTTAAACCGTATCTGCAAATGTGAAACAAATAGCTAACATCACCTGCTTTCACGATGGATGGTTTGAAATAAAATGTTTAACTTCCATTTGAAGTGAAGCAGAGAAAGAGGAGTGGATCTGCAATTGTTGAGAAAATGATATTGCAAATTTGTGCATAAAAAGGGAGTAAATGAGAGAATTGTCAAATGGAAAATAACCTCCGACAAATATAAAACTAGCGGCTTCGAAAATTTTAGCATGATAATCTCCACCAAAGATGTGTCAATTTTACATTGGCCGCTGGAAACATCAAAATAAACTTTAGATCAAGACTTGCAAATCATGTGAAAAAGACTTTTCAAGTGTGTGTTCCATATTTATCTAAAGTCTGATTCTACAACCCATTGAAACACTGCTCCCTTCCACTAACTTTGTTCAGTAGTATCATTCTCAGCAGCAATTCATCCAATCGTTTACATTTTGAATCTTTCATCTCCACTTCAACATATGTGTTTTGTCCTTTGCATCATATCTGTTTCGAACACAAAGGGACCAGCTCATTACGCCACTTGCAAAACCCAACCTAACAAGACTCCATCTTGTTTTCAATGCCTAGGATAATGCAACTCTTGAACCCACAATATTTAAGGCTCTTATTTAGGTGGCCCACACACCTAAGCTTTGATTGCCCAACAACCATTTTTTGTCAACATTCAACTCAATGCAAACACCCAGAATTTCAACATTACTCACAAATGATGCAAAGCAAGTAACATAGAAAATATCTTTTATACATGAGCATTATATGATATCTTAATTGTTCTACTAACTAGACAAGGAAATAAAGTCTATACAATAAAAACAAAGGTCTAAAACGCAAACATAGAAACTAAGTAATAGCAAATACGAACAAACTAAACCCTTCTTAATCAGAAAAAACAAGCTCTCAAGGCTTCCAGCCTTGATGATAATCATTGTCTCTCCTATTGTTTCTGAAAGCACAACATCCAACAGAGTAGACAACAATGAGGAAGATGAGGAATACAATGTTGACAACCGCCACTTTCTTCCATGAACTCTTGAGGTTGTCTATAAACCCAGCTTTGCATGCCTCGCAGTTAAAGCATAGTCTCTTCGGGTCATTATCCCACAGGTTACAATCAGGGTTGTTCGACACGCCACTCCCCCTTGTCCAGTTAGTTGGCCCAACGTAATTGAACTGGCAATCGTTTGATGGCTTACAGCAACCCGACTGCAATTTACAGTTAAAAAACAGATAATGAAAATAGAATCATATTCATCAAAATTGAGAAAAAAGTTGAGAACCTTTTCAACATAAAGTTAAAAGATTAGCCCAAAAAGTTTATAAAAGAATAAAGTTTAAGAAAGAGTATTCATGTTAGATCCCTTTATCATAACTCTTTATATAATTAAGTAGAATTCATATGAAAAGAAACCAGATCTCAAAAATTTAGATACCTGAACGGCAGATAAGTGAGCCTGGTAAAACTCTGGGAGAGAAGCATTGAGATATTTATCATGGAAATCGGTACAAACTTTACTATCAGCCAAACAGCTTTTAATCTTATTCCAGTTCTTGTTATCATTAACTCTTTTCTGCAACCAGTTTGAGTAATCTCCAAGTCGGTATTCTTTATAACCTTTCCCGGATAATACTTGTCCCGCACCTTTATTCGTCACTACGAAAGCGAAGATGGTGAAGGCTATGCCGAGGACGATGAGGAGGAACATGACGACCAGGTAGAGCCAGAGTAGCCAAGTCACGCGACAGCACGCGCCAATTAGTCCCGCGAGTGAGACCAACATGAGGAAGACTCCGATTATGATAACGGGCGTGTCCAAGAACTGTTCGCATTCTGTTACGCCTTCTCGTCTCAGCCAGATACCGGCGCCAAGGATGGGGATCGAGAGGAGGAAGGTAATCAAGTTGAGGATTCCGACTAGGTTGTTGCTCAAACGAAACGCCATCGTTTCAGGTTTCCGGTGGGTTCGCTTCTCTGGGTTTTTTCTTTGTTTGGATAAAGAGAAAATTACAGAAAAAAAAAAGAAAAAGAAAAATAAATGGGGAGAGGTTCCAGTGGGGGATTATATATGGGAAGAGGAGTTGGGAAATTTTGAAGAATTTAAGAAATTAGTGGGAAAGTTGGATACGGTTTATTGGATTGTTGTTGGAGAATGAAGAGGATACTGTATCATTTTTGACACGCGCTGACACGTTTCACACATGCAAGCGCGTGGGAGATGTGACAATATGTTGGATTCTACACCACGTCGATAAACGGATAGTTTATTTGATTTAAGTTTAAATTCTAAAATATAAAATAAAATACAAACCAACTTACTATTTATATATTTGTAATATATTAGATGTATAAATTTTGTTAAATTGTATTAAAAATTATTATACACAGATAAAATTATGATTATAGTTTTAATTACAATAAAAGTTAGAAAATTAATTGTAAAAAATATAATACTATTTAATTACATTAAGATTTAAATAGTATTAAATGTTTGCTTGTACTAATAATAGGTATAATTTACAAAATAAATATATATATAAATTTTAAGCCAAAATTAATAGTAAGTCATATATTAGAAAATTATTTAATTTCAATCAAAAAATGCTTAAATAAATTTAAAAAACTATATAGAATATAAAATTTAGACTTTCAAATAATTCATACAACCATTATTGTTTGTAATAAGTTTTATTAAATAATGTAGATGAAAAACACTTACTTTATTAATATTTAAATAAATATATTTTATTATATTATAAAAATATTTGTAAAATTCTCTAAAAAATTATAAAGATTAAAATAATTATGTAATTTCATAAAAGCATGATATTAGAAATTAAAGGAACTTTTCCTAAGTAATATATAAGGACAAACATAGTTAATAACATTAACACATTTCTAAAATTAGATAATATTTAAATTATGATGGTTAAATGAGAAAATCAGAAAGACAAAAACCCCTTGTAAAATAAACTAAAAACAATAAGGTTTTACCCTCCACATTTTTTGCACTTAAAACTTTATTATTATTATTGACAATAAAATCATATTTAAAATGTCGATTTGAATATAACTAAAAAAAAATTAAAACTAAAAAATTTCCATATATATGCCCTGGTACATTATTTTAGAATATATATGATTAGCTAGTATAGGATTAATATTTATTTACTTTAACCTATGTCTTGTGACAAAAATCAGTAGTTTTTTTTAATATTTAATTATACTTTTTTTGTATATTTTAATTTATATTCAAATTCTTCGGACTTCGTAAGTAATACATTGTGTCATAGTCTTTTTGTCTTTTCAAAATTTGAATATTGTGATTTGTGAACCGGGAGTCCTTTTTATTTTATTTTATGTTTGATCTTTATTTTTATTATTTTTTACATAATAATTTTTATTACCTTAATGAATATTGATTAGAGTGATGATGTACATTTCATACCTTCGAATTTTAAAAATGAAACATTATTAAAGAAAAAAATGTATGTTCAAATTTTAAAAATAATATTATTTAAAAAAGTAATTACAAATTTTAATTATAAATTGGTAAAATAAATAAAATATGTCTATGTTATTAATTTTGTAATAATATATTGATAAAATAGTCATCACATAATAATAACATATATGGCTAGTTATAATTAATTTTCTAACGTCATGTCAAGTAATTTAGTGCGTAATGAATACGAAACGTGTATATACCTTCAGACAAATAAAATGGTTACATATCCAACGGCCACACGGAGCCAATGAGGGGCGCTGGCCTCAAATGAATATCCGCGAAAAGAGAAAATTATATTAGTACAATATTAGGAAGATGACAAGTTTAATTAAATGTTAATTATATATTTTAATGCTTATAACCCCTCTAAAAATATATTCTCTTTTGATTGTTTGGACAACATTAGGGAAAAATAACAAGTTTAAACTCAATATAAACTTCTTAAATGTTAATTACAAATTTTAATGCTTATCTCGAGTTACAAGTTTTTTGTATATAATTTTTAGACTAATAAATATAAGGCTTAATATATAATTCAATATTCAAGTTTGATGCTATTTGTATTATTTTTTGTCTAATGTGATATTTATATTTGATAAAAGTTATATATTTTGATACTTTGAAAATAATATTGTTAACTTCTTAGTGTTCAATTTGGGTTTTAGAGTTGAAATGATAAAAATTCATAATTAACTAATAATATTAACAATTAACTTTCATCAAATTAACGCTAAAACTAAAATTAAATCACATAATTATATTGACAAATTAAACACATTCACAATTAACACGAGATATATTCTATTAATAAAATCATGAATAATCCAAACTTAATAATATTAGCAATTAATTTTAATCAAATCAATCCTAAAACTCAAATTAAACACAAAAATTTAATATTATTATCTTTAAGTATCAAAATATATCACTTTCATCAAAAACAAATTTTATATTAAATCAAAAAATAATATTAAAACCGTATTAGAAAAAATGTCAAACTTAAATAACGAATAATATGTTAATCCTAAATATAGTGATAGATTTGTGTGATATACCCTAGGAAAGACAGGACAGGGTGAAAGAGTTTGTTTATTGGCTAGTCAAAACTTATCCACCACATAATTATTAGTAGGATAAATTATATCTAAGTTTATTTTAAAATAGAATTTGTTCTATTTTAGTTACTCTATTTTTTATTTAATTTAATCGTTTTAATTAAAATAATTACTTGAAATAGTCATTGAGTAATGTGACACGTAATTTAATTAATTAACATGTTACGTCAATAATTTATTAGTAGGTTAATAAAATTTTTAACAGTTGAATAATTAAAATAATTAAAAATAAAAAATAAAACTATCAAAATAGAAAAATCCTATTTTGAAATCACCTTCAACGTAGTTTACCATTATTAGTATTATTAATTAATTATTACTTACAAGAATTCAACTTCCAAAGAAAATAGATAACATTTTCCCATAAACAGCAGAAGGTTGTGTTAAAGCTAAGGCAGGCTTTCTACCTTTGACTTCCTCCCTTCCCTAATAGTAATATCGACCGACGAAATAATCACAAGTGATCCGCAACTCATGATACCAATACTCAACCAAATCACGCGTCACCTTGATATTTGTATCACTTTAGATATTTTTAGGGTAAACTGCAATTCAGACCACCTCATTATATACAATTCTTTTTTTATTAAATTATAAAAAGTTATAAAATAGTGATTCAATTATTAATAATTTTTTAATTATTTAATTATTAAAAATTATAAAATAATGATTTAATTAATTAAACTTATTATTTATCACTAATAAATTAACGTAAAAATGAAAATATTAAAAATTTAAAATATATGAGTAACTGAAAAAAATCAATTTAAATAGTTAAGTGGTCATTTTATAACATTTAATAGTTGAATAAATAAATAAAAATATTAATAATTAAATTACCATTTTGTAACTATTATAATTAAGTGAAAAATGATTACTATTGGAATTTATCCATATTTCTATTAGTCAAACCATTAAAATATTAGGTTAGATTTAGGGTTAGTGTGGAATAGGTATACATATGGGCACCATCCAAAATGAGAAGTTAGACTATATCATGTGAATCCAAACTAAAAAGTCTTGCATTAAATTAAGCTCCTCCACAACAATCTTCTACTCCATTGATAATGTTTTGATATGATAGTTTGGATAGTTTGGGTTGAGTTAAGTTTAGAAAATGAAAAATTGAGATTACACAAAATAAATTAGTAACAATACATTTTCTTAAAAGAAATATTAGAAATCTCCACAAAATAATTTATTTATTTTTTAAATAGAATTGTATTTTGTTTTAATATAATATAAAAACAAAAATGTTTTCTTAAAAAAAAAGTTCCCTTGCCATACAAGTCAAATATTACTTAAGATGAATGCTGAAATTGAAAGATATAAATGAACAAACTGACTTTATCTTTGCCAATTAACGTGACACGTGAGCCATCGGATTGATTTGCATCTTCCTAGAACCAAGCACCTCACACGCTACCAAAACCATCAAACTTTCTAAAAATTCATTATATAATTTTATAAAAATACTAATTTAAATAATTTAATAACATTGGATATGAATTTTTTTAAGTGTCATTAATACAATACATATATTATAAATATATATTTAATTAATTATAACATACAACCTAATTAATATAGTATATAATAAATGAAAATTTGGATAACATTTACATATAATGAAAGTGAGACTCACACATTGCAAATACGAATAATAAAATTCAAACGTGAATATTTATGAACATAAGACTTCTTCCTTAACCAAAAATTATATATATGAGTATATACATATATATTGTGTAACACTCCTAACCCATATCTGTCGCTGGTACAGGGTTACAAGATATTATCGAAGTTTACAGAATAATTACACATAAATTCCATTATTTACTTATATTCACATCAAAACTGTCCATTCGAGTCATATTCACTAAATTATTTATATCTTAAGATACAAAATTCTAAATTAAGATCCGTAAAAAGCATTTGAAACTAGACTCATATATCTTTCTACCATAAAATTTTCAGAATTTATGGATTAGCCAAAAAGTACAGTTTATTCTTCGAAGTTACTCCTGTTCTGCTGTTTGACAGTTTCAACCTTTCTTTACTAAAAATTAATTATCTCATAGTACAGAATTTGAGTGATGTTCTCATTTATTTCTTTTGAAACTAGACTCATTAAGGATTTTAATTGTATAAATTATAACCCATAATTATTTTTGTACAATTTTTAATGATTTTTCAAAGTCAGAACAGGGGAGCTCAAAATCACTCTGACCTTGTCTCACAAAAATTCAAATATCTCCTAATATGAAAGTCTTTTGCTTACACCATTTCTTCTATGTGAAACTAGATTCAATAGGTCTTAATTTCATGTCTTACAACCTCTAATTCGATTTTCATAATTTATGGTGAATTTTCAAAGTCAAACTACTGCTACTAACCAAAAACTGTTTTAGTACAAAATATTGTTAACTGGTTTATAACATCTTCACTTCATTTCATTTAAACTCTATACATGTCATATAAATCTTTAAACATAAAACAAATGCTACCGGAATTGATCTGGATAGTTGATAAACCGTAAAAGTAACATATTTTAATCCCACATTTATGATGCTTTTTGATTATTTATTCACTGATTTATATAAAAAGGTGCTTTTAATCCTTTCTTTTCATGTCTTATACCCAAGAAAGCACCCGAGGATAAAAAGAACACAAAACAGGCCTAAAACGGAGTAAATGGGCCTTAGCATGAAATTGACACGGCATGGCCCAAAGCCCGCACGGCCGTGCCTTGACGAACACCTAGAGCACGGCCTCAACTCCGCCTCACACGGCCGTGCCTCAAATTAGAAATCCGAACACGGCCTGGTCTCGATACACACGAGCGTGTGCCATGGCCCTGCCTTTGTTGCTGGAAAGAGCAATTTCAGTCGAAAAAGGATACTTAGGGAGAAAGAATCGCATTCGAAGAGCCTATAAATATCCCCCAAGTACCACCTTTGAAGGGGATCGAAAGCGAGGCTAAGGAGCCAAGCCGAGAAGGCCAGAGTGAGGGAATAACACGAGGATAGCCAGTTGATCCATCCCAAGAAGTCGGAGTTATACTCAAGACGGCGGAATTCTCCTTCAATTCCTTCAGGGGGTTTTAGGGTTTTCTTATGTTTTGTTTTATCTTTTCTCTTGTGATGTTCTTTTTATTCATTATGAACTAAAGCCCTCAGATGCCTGAAGGGGATGAAACCTAGATGGATTTTGTTATTTGATTTCTAAGTTAGATGATAATTACTTAGTGTGTTCTTAATTATGTTGCTTAATCCAAATCTAATGTGCTTAGGTGGAGGAGGAATAGACCCTGCCTAAGAGTAGATCTAACATAATTAAGCGGAGTTGATCGCACGCTTAGAGATAGGGTGACGTGATTTTGCCGGATTAGGGTGAAACCTAATATGGGAGTCCATTGAACGATTTACTGCTATCCTAGGGGGTTATTATAAGCGAACGAGAGTTCCACTAATTAACTTAGGGTTAGACGTTATTCGCCTCGAGAGAGGGTTTAATATAGGTTAGGGAGTCCTACGGATCAAGCTAAGTAAAGAAATCGTATAATATAGGGTTAGGTAACAAGAGAAGTCTAAGTGGATTCTTCCTGAGGGTATCGTCACAATCAACTGAGTTTTTCTTCAAGTTATTTTCCAATTCATTCTTCTTGTCTTTGTATCCTTAGTTTAAGTCTTCGACAATTTAGTTTAAAGCAATCTTCACCCCGTTTTTAAGGCTAAATAATAAAAAGAAAGTTAGTATTAGTACTTTTAGTTCCTTTGGGTTCGATAATCCGGTCTTGCCTAAGCTATACTACTGTTCGATAGGTACACTTGCCTTTAATCGTTGTCAGAGTTAGTCTCCAGGTTTGATCATTCTTTTATAAATTTTTAAAGCTCTGATTGCAGCGATCAATAGTGAGCTTTGTTGTGATTATCCGATCTACCAATTTTCCTTTAATTCAATCTACATAAAAATATCAAACACACACAAGTAAGCTTATTGAAGCTTACTAAAGTTCATAGGTTTAAAAGTAATGCTTACCAAACATAATATTTGTAAAAAAAGATAACGTCAATGACAATATATCGCAAAGAAAAGAGAAATAAAAATTTGAAGAAAACACATGTAACACCCCTTACCCGAGACCGTTGCCGGAGTCGAGCACGAGGCATTACTAGACTTAACTTACTAGTTCGAGGCATAAAAATTGAAACTGTCCGTCTGCGTCATGTTCACTAAATTAATTATAACTTGAGTTACGAAACTCGAAATCTAGATCCGTAAATTTTCCTTGAAACTAGACTCATATATCTTCTTACTGTAATTTTTACAGAATTTTTGGTGTGGCCAATTAGCACAGTTCGACAGTTCTGAACTCTGTTCACTAAAAATCAATTATCTCATAATATACAACTCTTTTTCCTACATCGTTTTTTTATATAAAAATAGACTCAATAAGATTTAATTCTATATCTCATGGACAACCTAATTCCATTTCTACTATTTTTGGTGATTTTTCAAAATCACGTCACTGCTGCTGTCCAAACTGTTCCCCTGCATATAATTACATAATTTCTTTAAAATAACTATCAACTAGGCATTTCATAACATCCAAAACATGTTCTTAATTAACCATTTTAATGGCTAATCATTACCAAGCATTTACAAGCCAATATCAAGCCATATCATAAGGTCAACGGGTTTTCTGATCTTGTCAACGGGTGGTTTCTCTCTTCTAACGGTATTTATAACTGGGGAAGCTAAATGGGTAGTCTGTGGATCATGAGGGGGTGGAAGTCTAACGGACGGGTTCGTACGAACGAACTCAGCAAACCATTTATTCATAGCTTGGAAGAAGGCTTCTCGAGCCCCTCCTCCCTGACTAACTGTAATGGGCCTTTCACGACTATTTAGTGGCACCGTCCCTTCAGTGGGAGCGGGCGCATTACTCTCTATATCATCTACACCATCTCGTTCGGGATCCATAACTATAAAAGAAAAACATTTTTTAAAATTGTCAGGAGTCGTCACACTATCAAAATATAAGTATGGCATGTATAGTTAGACTCTTACTCATACTGAACATTCTGAGAATCGACTAAAATCTTACTCTGATACCAATAAATGTAACACCCCTTACCCGAGACCGTTGCCGGAGTCGAGCACGAGGCATTACTAGACTTAACTTACTAGTTCGGGGCATAAAAATTGAAACTGTCCGTCTGCATCATGTTCACTAAATTAATTATAACTTGAGTTACGAAACTCGAAATCTAGATCCGTAAATTTTCCTTGAAACTAGACTCATATATCTTCTTACTATAATTTTTACAGAATTTTTGGTGTGGCCAATTAGTACAGTTTATTAGTTAAAGTCTCCCCTATTACACAGTTCGACAGTTCTGAACTTTCTTCACTAAAAATCAATTATCTCATAA